>SZWC01002057.1:204084-222730 GCA_023375785.1 Penium margaritaceum | reverse complement strand
TTATGCACAAGTTTTATGCACAAAGTTTATGCACAATTTTTATGCACAAGGTTTATGCACAAAGTTTATCCACAAAGTTTATGCACAAAGTTTATGCACAAAGTTTATGCACAAAGTTTATGCACGACGTTTATGCACAAAGTTTATGCACAAAGTTATGCACAAAGTTTATGCACAAAGTTTATGCAGAACGTTTATGCACAATGTGTATGGACAACAGTTATGCACAAAGATTATGCACAACGTTTATGCATTAAGTTTATGCACAAACTTTATGCATAAAGTTTATGCAGAACATTTATGTACAACTTTTATGCACAACGTTTATGCACAAAGGTTTATTCACAAAGTTTATGTACAACGTTTATGCACAAAGTCTTTGCACAAAGTTTATGCACAAAGTTATTGCACAACATTTATGCACAAAGATTATCAACAACATTTATGCACAAATTTTATGCACAAAGTTTATGCACAATATTTATGCACAGAGTTTATACACAACGTTTATGTACAACGTTTATGAACAAAGTTTATGCACAATGTCATGCATAAAGTTTATGCACAAAGTTTATGCACAAAGTTTATGCACAAAGTTCATGCACAAAGTTTATGCACAAAGTTTATGCACAAAGTTTATGCACAACATTTATGCACAAATTTTATGCACAAAGTTTATGCACAAAGTTTATGCAGAAATTTTATGCACAACGTTTATGCACATCATTTATGCACAAAGCATATGCACAAAGTTTATGCACAAAGTTTAAAGACAATGTTTATGCACATTGTTTATGCACAAATGTTATGCACAAAGTGTATGCCCAAAGTTGATGCACAAAGTTTATGCACAAAATGTATGCTCAATGTTTATGCACAACGTTTATGCACAAAGTTTATGCACAAAGTTTATGCACAAAGTTCATGCACAAAGTTCATGCACAACGTTTATGCACAAAGAATAAAGAAAAAGTGTATGCACAATGTTTATGCACAAAGTGTATGCACAAAGCTTATGCACATAGTTTATGCACAAAGTTAATGCACAAATTCTATGCACAATGTTTATGCGCAAGTTTTATGCACAAAGTGTATGCAACACGTTTATGCACAAAATTTATGCACAAAGTTTTTGCACTAAGTTTATGCATAACGTTTCTGCACAAAGGTTATGCACAAAGATTATGCACAAAGTTAATGCACAACCTTTATGCACAAAGTGTATGCACAAAGTTTATGCACAAAGTTTATGCACAATGTTTATGCACAAAGTATGTGCACAAAGTTTATGCACAAAGTTTATGCACAAAGTGTATGGACAAAGTTCATGCACAAAGTTTATGCACAAAGTTTATGCACAAAGGTTATGCACAAAGATTATGCACAAAGTTTATGAACAACGTTTATGGACTAAGTGTATGCACAAAGCTTATGTACATAGTTTATGCACAACGTCTATGCACAAAGTTTACGCAAAACGTTTATGGACAAAGTTTTTGCACAGATTTTATGCACAACGTTTGTGCACAAAGTTTTTGCACAAAGTTTATGCACAAAGTTTATGGACAAGGTATATGCACAAAGTTTATGCACAAAGTTTATGCACAAAATTAATGCACAAAGTTTGTGCACGAAGTTTATCCACAAAGTTTATTCTCAAATTTTATGCACAAAGTTTATGCACAACGTTTATGCACAAATTTTATGCACAAAGTTTATGCACAACGTTTATGCACAACGTTTCTGCACAAAGTTTATGCACAAAGTTTATGCACAAAATTTATGCACAAAGTTTATGCACAAAGTTTATGCACAAGGTTTATGCACAACGTTAATGGACAAAGTTTATGCACAATGTTTAAACACAAAGTTTATGCACAACGTTTATGCACAAAGTTTATGCACAACATTTATGGACAAAGTTTATGCACATAGTTTATGCACAAAGTTTATGCACAATACTTATGCACAACGTTATGCACAAAGTTTCTTTACAAAGTTTATACACAAAGTTTATGCACAAAGTTTATGCACAAAGTTAATGCACAAAGTTAATGCACAAAGTTTATGCAAAACGTTTATGAACAAAGTTTATGCACAACATTTATGCAAAATGTTAATGCACCAAGTTTATGCACGAAGGTTCTGCACAAAGTTTATGCACAAAGTTTATGCACAATGTCTATGCACAACTTTTAGGCACAACGTTTTTGCAAAATTTCTATGCACAAAGTTTATGCACAAAGTTTATACACAAAGTTTATGCACAAAATGTATGAACACAGTTTATGCACAAAGGGTATGCAGAAAGTTTATGCTCAACATTTATGCACAAAGTTTATGAACAAAATTTATGCAAACGTTTGTGCACAACGTTTTTGCACAACGTTTGTGCACAAAGTTTATGCAAAACGATTATGCACAAAGTTTATGCACAAAGTATATGCACAACGTTCATGCACAAAGTTTATGCAAAACGTTTATGCACAAAGTGTATGCACATCGTTTTTGCACAACATTTATGCAAACCATTTATGCACAAAGTTTATGCACAAAGTTTATGCACAACGTTTATGCACAAAGTTCATGCACAATATTCATGAACAAAGACTATGCACAACGTTTATGCACAAAGGTTATGCACAAAGTTTATGCACAACATTTATGCACAGAGTTTATGCACAAATTTTATGTACAACGTTTATGAAAAATGTTTGCCCACAGCGTTTATGCACAAAGTTTATGCACGAAGTTTATGAACAAAGTTTATGCACAAATTTCATGCATAAAGTTTATGCAAAATGTTTATGCACAACGTTTATGCACCACCTTTATGCCAAAGGTTTATGCACACCGTTTATGAACAGCGTTTATGCACGACGTTTATGCACAAAGTTTATGCACAAAGTTTATGCACAAAGTTTATGCACAAAGTTTATGCACAATGCTTATCCACAAAGTGTATGCACAACGTTTATGCACAACATTTATGCACAAAGTTTATGCTCAACTTTTATGCACAACGTTTATGCACAACGTTTACGCACCAAGTTTATGCACAAAGTTTATGCACAAAGTTAATGCAAAAAGTTTCTGCACAAACTTCATGCATAAAGTGTATGCATAAATTTTATGCACAATGTTAATGCAAAAGGTTTATGCACAATGTTTATGCAAAATGTTTATGCACAAATTGTATGCACAGTGTTTATGTACAAACTTTATGCACAAAGTTTATGCACAACGTTTATGTAAAATGTTTATGCACAATCGTTATGCACAAAGGTTATGCACAACGTTTATGCACAAAGTTTATGCACAACATTTATGCACAAAGTTTATGCACAAAGTTTATGGACAAAGTTTATGCACAACGTTTGTGCACAAAGATTATGCACAACGAATATGAACAATGTTTATGCACAAAGTTTATGCACAAATTGTATGCACAACGTTTATGCACAAAGTTTATGCACAAGGTTTATGAATAAAGTTTATGCACAAAGTTAATGCACAAATTGTATGCCCAAATTTTATGCAAAATGTTTATGCACAAAGACTATGCACAACGTTTATGCACAAATTTTATGCACAACGTTTATGCACAACGTTTATGCACAAAGGTTATGCATAAAGTTCATGCAAAACGTTTATGCACAGCATTTATGCACAACGTTTATGCACACACTTTATGCACAAAGTTTATGCACAACATCTATGCACAACGTTTATGCACAACGTTTATGCACAAAGTTTATGCACAAAGTTTATGCAATGAATTTATGCACCCAGTTTATGCACAAATTTTTTGCACATCGTTTATGCACAAAAATTATGCACAAGCGTTATGCACAAAGTTTATGCACAATGTTAATGCACAAAGATTCTGCACAAGGCTCATGCACAAATTTTTTGCATAATGTTTATGCACAATGTTTATGCTTAAATATTATGCACAAAGTTTATGCACAAGATTTATGCACAAAGTTTATGCACAAAGATAATGTACAAAGTATATGCACACCGTTTATGCCAAACGTTTATGCACAAAGGTTAAGCACAAAGTTTATGCACACATTTCAATAAACAAAGCTATGCACAACCTTTATGGAAAACGTTTATGCACAAGGTTTATGCACAAAGTTTATGCACAAAGTTTATGCAGAAAGTGTATGCACAAAGGGTCTGCACAAAGTTTTGCACAAAGTTTATGCAGAATGTTTATGCACAAAGTTTATGTGCAAAGTTTATGCACAAATTTATACACAAAGTGTATGCACAACGTTTCTGCTCAAAGTTCATGCACAACCTTTATGCACAACGTTTATGCACAACGTTTATGCAAAAAGTCTATGCACAAAGTTTATGCACAGAGTTTATGCACAAAGATTATGCACAAATTTTATGCACAACGTTTGTGCACAAAGGTTATGCACAAAGTTTATACACAAAGTTTATGTGCAAAGTTTATTCCCAATGTTTATGCACAAAGTTTATTCAGAAGGTTTATGCACAAAGTGTGTGCACAAAGGTTATGCAGAACGTTTATGCACAAACTTTATGCACAAAGTTTATGCACAACGTTTATGCACAAAGTTTATGCACAACGTTTATGCACAAGGTTAATGCACAAATTTTATGCACAAAGTTGATGCACAACGTTTATGGAAAAAGGTTATGCACAAAGTTTATTCAGAAATTTTATGCACAAAGTTAATGCACATCGTTTATGCAGAAAGTTAATGCGCACTGTTTATGCACAAAGTTTATGCACAAAGTTCAAATAAAATGTTTATGCAAAATGTTTTTGCACAAAGTTCATGCAAAATATTTCTGCAGAAAGTTTATTCACAAATTTTATGCACAAAGTTTATGCACAACGTTATGTACAACGTTTATGCATAATGTTTATGCACAAGGTTATGCACAAAGTTTATGCACATTATTTATGTACGAAGTTAATGCACAAAGTTTATGCACAACGTTTATGCAGAATGTTTTTGCACAAAGTTTATGTACAAAGTTTATGCACAAAGTTGATGCACTAACTTTATGCACAAAGTTTATGCACAAATTGTATGCACAATGTTTATGCACAAACATTATGCACAAAGGTTATGAACAGAGTTAATGCTCAAAGTTTATGTACAAAGTTTATTCACAAAGCTTTTGCACAAAGTTTATGGACAAAGGTTATGCAGAAACTTTATGCACAACGTTTATGCACAAGATTCATGCACAAAGCTTACGCACAAAGTTTATGCACAACGTTTATGCACAAAGTTTTTGCTCAAAGTTTATGCACAACGTTTATGCAAAACGTTTATGCACAAAGTTTATGCAAAATGATTATGAACAACGTTTATGCACAAAGTTTATGCATAAAGTTTATGCACAAAGTTATGCACAATGTCTATGCATAATGTTTATGCAGAAAGTTAGTCACAACGTTTATGCAGAGAGTGAATGCACAAAGGTTCTGCACAATGTTTATGCATAAAGTTTATGCTGAAAGTTTATGCAAAACGTTTATGCACAAAGTTTATGCGCAAAGTTTATACACAGAGTTTATGTACAAAGCTTATGCACAAAGTTTCTACACAAAATTTATGCACAACGTTTATGCACAACGTTTGCGCACAAAGTTTTTGCACAAAGTTTATGCACAACGTTTATGCACAAAGTTTATGCCTAAAGTTTATGCAAAAAGTTTATGCACAAAGGTTTTGCACAAACATCATGCACAAAGTGTATGCAGAACGTTTATGCACAAAGTTTATGCACGGAGTTTATGCACAAAGTTTATGCACAACGTTTATGCACAACGTGTATGCAGAACGTTTATGCACAAAGTTTATGCACAGAGTTTATGCACAAAGTTTATGCACAAAGTTTATGCACAATGTTTATGCACAACGTTTATGCACAAAGCTTATGCACAAAGTTTATGCGCAAATTTTATGCACAAAGTTTATGGACAAAGTTTATGCACAACGTTTATGCACAAAGCTTATGCACAACGTTTCTGCAAAACATTTATGCACAAAGTGTATGCCCAAAGTTTATGCACAAAGTTCATGCACAACGTTTATGCACAAAGTTTATGCACAAAGTTTATGCACAAAGTTTATGCACAAAGTTTATGCACAACGTTTATGCACAAATTTGATGCACAAAGTCTATACGCAGAGTTTATGCACAAAGTTTATGCACAACATTTATGCACAAAGTTTATGCACAAAGTTTATGCACAAAGTTTATGCACAACGTTTATGCACAAAGTTTATGCACAACGTTTATGCACAAAGTTTATGCACAAAGTTTATGCACAAAGTTTATGCACAAAGTTTATGCACAACGTTTATGCACAAATTTGATGCACAAAGTCTATACGCAGAGTTTATGCACAAAGTTTATGCACAACATTTATGCACAAAGTTTATGCACAAAGTTTATGCACAAAGTTTATGCACAAACTATACGCACAAAGTTTCTGCACAAAGTTTATGCACAAAGTTTCTGCACAACGTTTATGCACAAAGTTAATGCAAAACGTTCATGCACAAAGTTTATGCAAAACCTTTATGCACAAATCTTATGCACAACGTTTAGTGTAGCAGGAGGGCCGGATCAGCCCTCCCTCCTTGCTGAAGCAAGGGGTGGTTGCGCACCAACCCTTGCGTCAGGGAGGGCTGGCTGGCGGCCAGTGAAGTGCTGGCCACCGGCCAGCTCGCTGCCGGCTGGCTGGACGGCCGGCGGCCGGCCAAGCGACCGGCCAGCCACCTGCCGGCCAGCCGCCAGCTGCCGGTCGCGGCCTCAGCCCGATCGGCGGCTGAGAGGCCACGAGGGCCTCGAGGGTGAGGTCTCGTGGCCTGGTGCCCTCGTTCTCCCTCGCCCTCCTTGCAAAACAAGCTAGCGGAGACGAGTGATAGGGGAAGAAATAGTGAGGTCGAGAGAGAGCTGGCGCAAAATCGCGAACGTGCCTCGCACGCGACGATTTTGCACCTGAACCGTAAAACGTAAATCGAAGTTCATTCTCGACAAACTTCGACATAAAATAAACAAAAGAACTTGTGCGAATACACAAGTTTGAGGTAAAAACCCCCAGTTTGGGTCCCAAAACCAGGGGTTTGGTTAAAAACGGATATGGGCCTCTAGAGACTCAAAATATTCGAGTCTCCCTGCTCTGGGTCCTTGATGACGATTGCCCCTCAGTCCTACAAAGGGGGTAAACCCTTGATGCCGACTGAGAACGCCATTCTGCAAACTCCGACGAGGACTTCAGAGCAGGAGCTGGAAACACGACACGTTACAGTGGTTCTCAGAGCCAGACGACCCTCGCGACCAAGAGTTCAACGGAAACGGTGGCTACGACATAGATAAAACGCAGCCGGCAGTTACAAGCAGCGTAAAAAACGCCACAAGGGACTACGGCATCTACGCTTCACCATTTGAATCGTCGTAAAGGGCGTTAGGAAGCTAGAGAAGAGCTCTATGTTTTTAGGCTTCTTCTACACAGCCTCTTCTCACCTCCAGTGGACCTAAGGGAATTTTTTGGGACGGGATGGGGAGTGCCCACCCCCAAAACTTCAAGTTTTCCCCTCTCTTCAAGGTTCCCTCCTTCCCTCCTTCAACCAAGAAATTGGGACAGCACTTCTTTCCAAGGCCAGGGGCTCTCAAAGCTTTATGAAGCTCTAAAAAGAGGGAGGACTACACCTTGGGGACCTTTGGCGGCTTCCCCAATGCCGCCGGCTCAAGAAGGAAGCTGCCAAGGAGCGCGAGACGTGCCAAGAAGACGCAAGAAGAGACCAAAGAAGACATGAAGAAAAAAGACAAGAAGTCAAGAAGAAAAGTAGTCTTTTTGCTCTTGACCTTGTACTTGCTTGCGTTCTTGCTCTTCTTCCTAGTTTTGTAAGCGGTACTCACACTTCTAGTTACTCCCTTGTATTGTTAATTTCTGTTTTCCTAGATCCTAGTTGCTACCAAGTGCTGTGAGTCACGGCTTAGAAGCACTAGTTTCTTAACCCATGACCTTGTGCCGACGTGGCAGCCTAGGAAAATAGAAGTTTAATTGAAATTGCCTCACCGATCGTGAGAGCTAGATTGTAGGAGGCGATTCCTCCTTTAAGTTGTGGGGTGATCCTCACAACGACCTTCACGTGCTAGTTGCACGAACGATGAGATGGCAAGTGCTGGACCGTCCAAAACAAACAGGGGCAAGGTGGTGACGGCCAGACCACGAGCTCTTGGCGGACTCCAAATCTTGGGAGCCACCATGGCGAGCACGGTTGCCAACCCAAAGGCAACCGTACCGCCAAGGGCAACCGTACCTTCAAAGGCAACCGACGCCAACCTCGGTAATACCAAGCAGCGTGCGGAGGCCAAAAAGGTGTTTAAAAAGTACGTCGATACGCACATGGGCGACCCCCACATGACGGACAATGCGATAGAGGAGGATCTCTTGGGGGGATATCCCGACGAAGAGCACGATACCGGCGATGGCGAAGGCGACGAGGACCGTGACCATCGCCATCGTCGTGCAACAAACTTGAGCCAATTCCTTAAGAAGGACAAGACACCCGCCGCATCGCCTGAAGCTACCGATGGCAGCCAGACTGACGAGAGCAACAAGGGCGCTGAAAGCAGCCACACGGGAAGTTCCCGTGAGAACGAGCCAGACGACGTCGCCGTAAAGGCAACTTGCGATGACCGTCATAAGCTCGCGAAGTTTGCTGCCGAGGCCGCGGGCCGACTCAAGATCGCCACCGATGGTGGAGATACGGAACCACTCGGAGAAACGGGGGCGGACCCTCCTTCCTACGATGCGGCCGCAATGGGGCAAGGCAGTACCCACTCAAGCGTCGTTGCTGACAACAATCTCCTCCAAAAGGTGGAACTTTTTGGAGGCGTGTACACGAACCATACCCTCTTGCAGTGGGTAAGGATGCACGGACAACGCGAGCCCTGGAGGCTATCGCCGATGCTCTAACGACATCAGAGCTCAAGTTTTCGTTTGCAAACCTGCTAGCCCACGTTGGGCAGAGCCCATGTTGCCTTTTCAAAGTCAAAGTGGACGTGGAGTCGCCAAGTAGATACCAAGTCGACTTGGCATGATTCTCCAAGTCGACTTTGTCTATCCAAGTTGGGGTTTGAAACAGGGAAAACATGGCTAAGTTCAAGGCTGACTTTCCTCCAAATCCCTGTTCATCAATGTTACTTTGCACCATTTTGTTCTCGAATCTTCTTTGCTGCATTTGTAGTGGCCAATCATGAGAAGACATGTGCATGACCATACAATTCCACACTACTGAGCTCAAGGTGAAAGGTTTACTGATCTGTGCTCAACTAGTGTGAACTTCTCTATGAGATTAAGCAAGTCAATGGTTATTACTGAATAACATGGACATGTTACACTACGTAAACTGGACATGGACATTGCACTGAATCTGGAATGAGAGAATTGTATGCACAAGAAAGCACAAGTACATAAATGCTAGTTACCGTCCCTTGCAGATCCTCTTGGGGCGTTCTGTGCTCTTTGCACGTACAGCTACTGCACTAGCTTCTGTCGAACCGCTGATGCAAGCTTCAGTTGTATTGGCAATTGCTGAACCCATTGCTCCTGCAGCTGTGCTTCTTCCACGTGCAGAACCTGCTGGTGTAGATGACCCTGCTGCTGCACCAGTCCCAGTCAGTCCTGATGTTGCATTTGCCCCTACTATGCCAGTTGTTGCCTCAACATCCTTCCTCTTGCAAACTCCTTTCCTCAAAGTCTGCCTCACATCCTCTTCCTCCTCTTCTTCCCTATCCTCTTCATTCCCACTGCTATCTCCTCCTCCATCTTCCTCCATGTGTTCAATCTCTTCGTCCTCTACCGCATCGTCCTCATCCTCTATGTTGCATTCTTCCTCCTACCCTGCCAAATGGGCTCTCACCTCGGCCACCTCTGAGTCATCTCCATCTGCTACGTCTGCAATCAATGGATCCCATACCCAATCTTCCTCTTCGTCTGGCTCAACCTCACCGTCAGCTTCACTTTCGCTGTCACCAGCCTCCTCCTCCACAGCCTGCTTGATCTCACTTGTCAGCTTCTTGGCCCTTTTCTTCCCGTACATCCTTGTCAGGCGCACGTTGACACATACCAGCAGCTCCAGGGTCTTAACCTTCAATCTGTTACGGCGTGCGGTCTGGATCAGCTCGTGTTTGCTGAACACGCGCTCGTTGTCAGAACTCCTGCACGGCTATGCCAAGAGCCTCATGGCAAAGGCTCTCAGTGTTGGGAGGCCTGTCATGTAGCGGTCATGCCACTTGTATGCTGGCAGCTCACCAGCCACCACCTGCTGCATGGCTTCCTTGGCCCACTGCACGTCCCTCGCCTTTGCAGGGTCCTCTTCACGAGTCACCCATCCATTCTCAAACCCCTCCAGCTCAGCGCACAGCAGGTCCTGCTCCCGGGTGTCTGGCACGATCACGTTCACGACTGTGTTCCAGGTCTCTATCATCTTCTCATAGCCATCGAGTTTGTGGCCGAAATGCTGCGGGTGGCAACAACGTGCTGCGGCAAAAATGGGGCACGACATCTGATTAGTCCACCGCATGCTCAGGCGTTCAAGGGCAAACTTCACCCACTGCGGACTGCATGCAGCACGGCGGTTGCCCCTACACACAGCAAGCTTGTTTAAAGACTCAGTTGTGTCTAGCAAAGTCTCAAACATAATGCCGGCTGTGCCACCACCTGCATCAGCCTTTCGCAGAGCCGGGACAATGGAAAACATCAGCTTCACCATGGCTTTCACCTGCACCCAAAAGAATCCCATCCTGACCAGCCGCTGTACCTCCTTTTTCTTCGCCCTCCATCCTGCATCCTTGCCCACAGTTCCAAACTCTGACCACTTTGTGGAGCTAACCATGTTCGCCAGAACGTCACGCATTTGCAGCAGGCACTCCTACATCTTGTGCACGGATGCAAAACGAGTAGCAACAGCTGGCAGAAGTACCTTTCCTCTGTCGGTTTTCAGCCAGGACCTGAAGAAGTCCTTGTTCCTGAAGAATGACACAATTCTCTCAGCCTTGGAAATCAGAGCCGCTTTCCACTCTGTCTTAGAAACATCCTTCAAAACCAGGTCCAGGGAATGTGCGACACAATGGGTGAAGAACACAGATGGAAACGTATTCTTCAGCTCCAAGTAGGCCTTCTTGTTGGTGGAGGCGTTACCCATGATGACCATCACCACCTTCTCAGCACCCACTTCAGCAATGGCACCGTCGATCACGACTGCCANCTTAGCAACATCCTTCAAAACCAGGTCCAGGGAATGTGAAACACAATGGGTGAAGAACACAGATGGAAACGTATTCTTCAGCTCCAAGTAGGCCTTCTTGTTGGTGGAGGCGTTATCCATGATGACCATCACCACCTTCTCAGCACCCACTTCAGCAATGGCACCGTCGATCACGACTGCCACGTGGTTGGCATCACGGACAACACCACTGGCATCTCTCGAGAAAAGGTGAGCCACGCCCTCAGCGTTCACTGCCATGGCCCAGTAGATTGGACTGATTTGAATGTCAGACCATTCGTCCACTCCTATGCTCACCCAAAATATATCCCATCGGCTGCGAAGAGGGGCCTCCAACTCCTCGAGCTCCACATCCAGCGCTCGAAGGATGATGTCAGTGACACTGTCTCGGCTGGGTAGTCTGAAGGCCGGGGTTGTGCACCGTGCGTCTTCCACCAGCTCAAGGACGGTAGGATCCCGGCAGAAGGAAATTGCCAGTGCACTCTTTGTCATGATCCACACAATTGTTTCTGACACTGAGAGTTGGCAGCGCTGGCAATGTGCTCGGGCATCGTGGTTTGCCGTTCCAGGTTGAGAGAGGAAGCTGACACGGGAGTGAAGCTGCATAATGAGTCGGGAATGGTGGCGGATGTTCTGTCGGTAGGGTTGTCAACGCCGTCTATCGGACCGCTGCTTTCACCCAACTCCACCCACACCCACCGCTGCTCTTGCCTCCTGTCTCTTCCGCTCTCGGACCAGTGCTTGCCAGTCCATGGGCTGGTCCTTCGTCCCCCACGCTTCTCCTTGGCCATTGTAAAGTTTCTTGTCGTATGGAACAAAGACGTCTGGTGGGCTAGCCAGAGGCGCGAGGCTGAGCATGGCCCATGCAGCAGCACGAGGGTACTTGCACTTAACGATGTTGTGCACGGCTGCTCCAACACGACCGCGCATGCGGTCTGAACCGCTTGCCTTGATGACACCGCATGCTCCACACTGAAACCCGGGGTAGCCTGCCTCCGTAGGTACGGGTCAGAAGAACTTGCTGAACGCCCGGACGAGGAAGTCCCCGGAGAGTACAGGGAGCTTAGGTGAGGCAGCCACTTGTGCACACGTGGGCTGCTTACCCCTCCCAGCCATGGCGGCCAAGTGGGACAGAGTGAAGTTCGGCTGGTCGACTGCATGGCAAGGATATGCCAGAAAGTGGGCTCCTCGGAAGGTCCGACAGTGGATGCGCTTCATACGGGTTCTCAAACTGCTACCCGGTTTGATGAGAGTACTCATCAAACCCTTGCCACCTGTCACACACATTATCCTTCTGTGACGTGCAACAAGGCCCCCGATTGGTTCGTTTACCGCCGCAAAACAAGAACACCAGGTTCACGCACGATATACACACGCACAACCCACATGTAAAGCACGCATGGACATGTCATATCTCCCATATAGGACCTACGCTTGGTTGTTAGCCAAGCATTGCTGTCACATAACGCATGTAAAGCAACGCACCGATGAGTGAACACCGCGAGCATCAACCATCCAGCATGGAAAACCACATCAAACGTAGAGTTCTTACTAGGCACAGCGGGATTTGCACCCGCCTCCAGGAAAAAAATGCCTGTCAATGCTTGTCAAGTCCCTTGTGACACAAGGGGTGAAAACTGACCCCGGCTAAAAAAGAGGGGGTAAAGTCAAGTCGACGTCCAAATCGACGTGGACCAACTTGGCGACTCCGACTTGACCCCCTCAAGTCGGAAGTTGAAGGCAACATGGGGTAGAGCATCACAAACCTTGACCGCGATCGCCAGCTGCAACGCTTGGCCGTCCACGAGGCAAGCCGCCGATGCAATNCCCGCCTCCAGGAAAAAAATGCCTGTCAATGCTTGTCAAGTCCCTTGTGACACAAGGGGTGAAAGCTAACCCCGGCTAAAAAAGAGGGGGTAAAGTCAAGTCGACGTCCAAATCGACGTGGACCAACTTGGCGACTCCGACTTGACCCCCTCAAGTCGGAAGTTGAAGGCAACATGGGGTAGAGCATCACGGACCTTGACCGCGATCGCCAGCTGCAACGCTTGGCCGTCCATGAGGCAAGCCGCCGATGCAACGACCTTGACAAGGCGATGCAGAGCGTGACACAGGTACGGATGCAACTGCAAGCGCAGCGTGCCGCAGCTGCGGATGCCACTGTCGGTGGAAGCGACGACTTGCCTACCTTGACGACTTCGAGGTCGGTCATGAACACGTCCTTCTTCCACACTGTGGAGATCTTCCAAAGCTGACCGAATGGCTGAACTGCATGGAGCATGTCCTATTTGTCCACAAGGCTCCACTCGGCCAGTGGAACGACCTTCCCACGACACGGCTTGAAGAAAAACTCTTCAACTATGTCATCAAGCAGTGGAATGCGCAGCCGCCGTACCTCGAGTAGCAGCCCATGTCTCGGGAGGCCTTCTACACGGTCATGCGCAAGACGTGTACCCAACGTGAGGAGCCGCAGCGCGCCTTCTACAAGATCAAGGACTTCAGGCAGCTGGGCAGCTCGCTCGAATCCTACTTGAGCGAGTTCACCACATTTGTGGAAGAAGCTGAAAGCTTCACCGAGGATGATAGGACTCAGACCTTCAAGTACCCGGAGTGCATACTGCTGGAGTACTTGCGTGATGGTCTTGCCAGCGAGAAGCTCAAGGACAAGACCACCACGACAGCCAATGGCCAAGCTTGGACAAGCTTGAAGGCGTTGCGAGACTACATGAACGAAGTGTATTCAGCAAGCCCAAAGCACTACTCTGATACACGGCTGAACGCACGTGCACAACAAGGCTGCGACATGCGCATGGACGATGCAGGGGCTGGTGGGTCAGTTGGACAGGGAGGCGGGGCCAAGGGCAAGCAGCCTGCAAGCCCTCCAGCCAGGAAGGCTGGTGGATACAAGGGTCCCAACAACAAACGCAGACGCGAGAATGACGAGCTGCAGGCCGCGCGTAAGCGTCGCAACACATCTTTCCGTGAAGGACTCTGACACAACTACATGCAGCCGGGCCACTTTAGGGCTCTGTGCCCTCAGACTGCTGGGGGTGGACAAGAGGCCGCGACGTTAGCTGCCACAGTAGCACCTCGTGGTGGAGTAGGATACCGTGGACAGGGCCGTGGACAGAGTCGTGGTCGCGGCAATGGACCCGGCCGTGGTAACGGACAGGGACGTGGGGCGGGTTTTCCCCATCCCTGAGTGACATCAATGGGGACCACTCGAGGGTAAAACAGGATCACGAGTGTCGGTTCATGTTTTGAGATGAGGATGTTAAAAAAATAAGTTTTTGACGAGTACAAATTTCTCTGTTGTCTTTTCTCCTCTTGTTGAACGGCATTCTGACCTTGCTGACGGACATTGCCCACTAAACCTTGCATCTCCGGACGGAGTGCATGATCGTACATGCTTTGTTGTGGCGACGCTGACCATTGTGCAAGAGTTGTGTGATACAGTGATTGAAGAAAGCGCCCTCAAAAGAAATGAGTTCAATCACGTTTGCAGTACCCTTAGTCGATGATCTCGACATAGTCAAGTTCAAATACTGGAAGGTACTAGCCGAATCCACATGTGTCCACAAGATGTGGACTCGAATGGGTGAATCATGGAATTTGCGACGCCCGTCGTACAAATTCCGTGTTTATCACAAACTTGGCTTGCTGTCATCGAGTCTGTTCACTCGCAATAGTGGGGGCAAATGACGATGCAGTTCAAAGGACACCTAGCTGGTGCTCCCGTGAACGTACTTGCTGACACTCGAGGGGACGACTCTTTTGTCATCCATGGCTTTACCCGACAGGTTGGCTGGTGGTATGAGCCATTGAATAGCGCAGTTGTTGTCGGTGACAACCGTTCAATATCCATGATTGGTACTTGTAAAGCAATTATTTGTATTCAAGGGTACACACAGGGTATGATGTTGAAGGTACTCAACGTTCTTAACCTGCTTGACGTGGTGCTAGGCGATCCCTGTCTCTGTGACAACAAGGCACTAATGTGCTTTGAATCAAAGCGTTTGATCCTCCAAAAAGGACAATGCCTCTTTACGTTGATTCTGAATACAGAATTATCACCGGCTTGACTCAAAGTCCATGCCAGCTTGTTTGCAATGCAGGTCAAGAGACGTATTCGACAAGGTTGTCGATACTTCTTGGCTCAGCTCCGGAAAGTGGAGGACGGCTTGACGTAAGACACGCCACAAGAGATCATATCTCTATTAACGGAGTTCTCAGATGTATTCCAAGGCCCACCGGCTGGGCTTCCACCAAAAAGACACATGGGCCACACGATTTTGCTGCAACCGGAGGTGACTCCTCCATTCAGACCCATGTATTGCTTTAGTCCAGCAGAAAGGCGAGTGGTCGAATGCCAAATCAAAGAGTACCTTGCAAAGGGATGGATCAAACCCAGTAGCTTGCCCTACGGTGCAGCGATCCTTTTTGTGAACAAAATGGACGGTGGTTTACGCATGTGCGTGGATTACCGGGCATTGAACAAGCTGACGTTGAAAAATCGGTTCCCCTTACCGCGGATTGAGGACCTTTTTGACCAACTCCAAGGCCCAAAAGTATTTTCGTCCTTGGATTTGTCTCAATGGTACCATCATGATGATGATGTGCCCAAAACCGTATTTCGAACACACATGGGATACTATCAGTTCGTGAGTGTTATGCTTCTGGCTTACGAATGCCCTGGTAACCTTCCAAGGAGAAATGAACCGAACGTTTGCCAAGAAACTCGGACAGTTTGTCTTGGTTTACCTAGACGACATCCTGGTTTTCTCCAAATTAATGAAAGAGCACATAGAACATGTGCGCAAAGTTCTCGCAATCTTTCTGGAACAGAAGTTCTATGCAAAAGTGAGTAAGTACAAGTTTGCACAAGTTGAGCTCGAGTACCTTGGACACATCGTCGGCAAGGACGGCATCCGTGTCGATCCACGAAAGGTCCAAGCCGTTGTGGACAGGCCACGTCCTGATAATGTTGGGCAGATACGGTCTTTCCTCGGCCTTGCAAACTAATTTCGACGGTTTATGCAAGGGTATTCGACCCTGGTAGCACCACTAACCAGGCTCACGCGAAAAGACGTGCATTGGGAAGGGACACCTGATTACAAGAACGCTTTTCTCAAGGTCAAAGAGCTCCTATCCATGGCGCCCGTCCTAGCTCTTCTAAATCCATTGCAACCATGGGAGGTTCGATGTTATGCCTTGGTAATAGGAATTGGAGCCGTCCTCATGCATAACGGTCACCCAGTTGCGTATTAGAGCCGTAAGCTCATTCCCGCAGAAACGCGGTACACGACTGGGGATGAAGAGCTCCTTGCGGTAGTACATGCTGTCAAGATGTGGCGTTGCTACCTCGAGGGTACTGAAGGGGGTGTGATGGGCGAGACCGACCATAATCCACTGGTTTTTTTCCAAACGCAACCAAACTTGTCAAGATGACAGGTGCGTTGGAGCAAAGTCCTGAGTCGATTCTTGATCACATGGGAATATCGGCCAGGACGCATCAATGTGGCCGATCTACTAAGCCGACAGCCTATGGAAATAAAAGCAACCACCGAGGTCAGAGGGAGTTTTATGGCCATTGCAACAGTGCAACCACCACAAGCGATTATCCATTACAACGGTTTTGTGAACAGCGTCTTGATGGGATACTGTGTTGATTCCTGGTTTCAAAACTCTCAAAATCTGGACAAGTACGGCTTGGTGGAGGTCGTAGGAATCTTTTGGCACAGAGAACAAGTTCTTGTGCCAAAGTTGCAAGACCTTCAAACAAAGGTTATCTCACAATTCCACGACCCGCCAGTTGTAGGTCATGTGGGACCCCAAAAGACCGGACAAGCACTCTCGGACCACTATTGGTAGCCAGGGTGGAGTGTTGATGTCCGTAAGTATTGCGTGACATGTGATCCATGTTTTCGGAATAAGGCTAGTAACAAGAAGCCTGCTAGACTCCTCCAAGAGCTTCCCATTCCTGGGACTCTATGGGAGTGCATCAGCATGGACTTCATTACTGGTCTCCCGGACACGGCCCGTGGCCATGATGCAAAACTAGTAGTTGTGGATCTTTTGACGAAGATGATACACTTCATTCCTACAACCACTGACGTGAACGCAAAAGAGACCGCTCGTCTCTTCTTTGAGGGTACCGTAAAGTACCACGGCTTGCCGTTGCCCATTATCTCAGATCGAGATCAAAAATTTGCTAGTAAGTTCTCGCAAACGATGCACGAATACTTTGGTAGTGGGTCGCAAATGTCGACAGTATTTCACCCTCAAACTGACGGACAAACCGAGCGTATGAATTGCACTCTCGAGCAGATGCTTTGCATGTACGTAGACCCTGTCATGCATGATTGGGACAAATTTCTAGCACTGGCGGACTTTGCGGTGAACAACTTGGTGAACGAGTCCACAGAGTTCACATCGTTCATGTTGAATAGTGGTCAGCATCCAGTGGTACCCTCTTCATTAGTGAAGAGTGGGAGTACAGGAGGGCAGGTTCCTTCCGCTCAAGCCTTTGCCGAGCGCATCGACTCCTTGTTACAGGAGGCAAAGGATCACCTTCAAGCAGCTCGACAATGACAAAAGGCATATGCCAGCAAAGGTCGTGGAGAGGTCTCATTTGACATTAGTGACAAAGTGTTGCTTAGCACTAAAAGCCTTCGGCTGAAGTCGCCAAGGGCAAGAAAACGTCTACCGAAGTGGATTGGGCGATTTCCCATTGTGGCAAGCATCAGGCTAGTGGCATACCGATTGCTACTTCCGCCGAGTATGAAGGTACATAATGTGTTTCATGTGAGCGTGCTAGCTCCATACAGGGCAGAAGGAATCGTTCAGCCACCGCCAGTGGTCGTGGCTGCTGACGGCCAACACAAGGTCCTTCGCCTACTCCAACACCGAGAGCGTACTCTTCGTTCGCGCGTTGTCAGGGAGTACCTCGTTCATTGGGCCAGTTGTGAACCTGAATATAATTCATGGGAGCCCAAATCTCGGTTGCCCACAAGGGTGGTCAACAAGTACTGGAGCAAGCTTGCAGCTCGCACAGATCGCCGCGTGGCAGGAGGTAACACCTGAACGCAGAAAAAGTGAACAACATTCCCACAGGGCAGCATTCATGGACAGCGACCATAGGGGGTTGGGGACGGCCAACATGGTTGTCGCGCAGACGCTCCAGCCTAAAGGGGGGAGGCTGCTAGCCGTGCTGACCTACAAGCTGCAGCTTAGGTCTAAGTACCATGCACATGTTCATGTTTAGCTGGTGATAAAAATCCTAAATTTTCTTGCACAATGTTGATGACTCACTGACTGACATTCCTAGTTGTTGTTTATGAACCAGG
>SZWC01002057.1:149463-200873 GCA_023375785.1 Penium margaritaceum | reverse complement strand
TTCATGCACAAAATTTATGAACAACATTTATGCACTATCTTTATGCAGGGTTTATGTACAAAGTTTATGCACAACTTTTATGCACTATCTTTATGCACATAGTTTATGCACAAAGTTTATGCACAACGTTTATGCGCACAAATTATGCACAAGGGTTATGCACAAAGCTTATGCACAAAGGTTCTGCACAAAGTTTATGCACAAAGTTTATGCAGAAAGTTTATGCAGAACGTTTATGCACAGCGTTTCTTCACAATGTTTATGCACAAAGTTTATACACAAAGTTTATGCACAAATATTGTGCACAACGTTTATGCGAAACGTTTATGCACAAAGTTTATGCAAAATGATTACGCACAATGCTTATGCACACATTTTATGCACAATGTTTATGCACAACGTTATGCACAATGTTGATGCACAAAGGTATGCAAAACGTTTATGCACAACGTTTATGCACAAGGTTATGCACAATGTTTATGCACAAAGGTATGCATACAGTTTATCCAAGACGTTTATGCAAAACGTTTATGCACAACGTTTATGCACAAAGTTCATGCACTACCTTTACGCACAAATTTTATGCACAAAGTTTATGATAAACGTTCATGCACAATGTTTATGCACAAAAATCATGCACAAAGGTTATGCACAATGTTTATGCACAACGTTTATGCACAAAGTGTATGCACAAAGAATCTGCACAAATTTTATGCACAAAGTTTATGCAGAAAGATTATGCACAACGTTCATGCACAAAGTTTATGCACAAATTTTATGCACAAAGTTTATGCACAAAGTTGATGCACAAAGTTTATCCACAAAGTTTATGCACAAAGTTTATGCACTAACTTTATGCACAAAGTTGATGCACAAAGTTTATGCTCAACGTTTATGCACAACAAATATGCACAAAGGTTATCCACAAAGCATATACACAAACATTCTGCACAACGTTTATGCACAAAGTTTATGCACCAAGATTCTGAACAATGTTTATGCACAATGTTTATGCAGAAATTATATGCACAACGTTTATGCACAAAGCTTATGCACAAAGTTTATGCTCAAAGTTTATGCACAAAGCTTATGCACAATGTTTATGCAAAACGTTTATGCACAACGTTTATGCAAAATGTTGATGCACAAAGC
The DNA here is from genome assembly GCA_023375785.1 of Penium margaritaceum. Taxonomy (NCBI): domain Eukaryota; kingdom Viridiplantae; phylum Streptophyta; class Zygnematophyceae; order Desmidiales; family Peniaceae; genus Penium; species Penium margaritaceum. Next base: position 199,721 of record SZWC01002057.1, on the reverse strand, counting down.
TTATGCACAAAGTTTATGCACAAAGCTATGCACAAATCTATGCACAACATTTATGCTCAACGTTTTGCACAAAGTGTATGCACAAATAATCTGCACAAAGTTTATGAACAAAGTTCATGCAGAAAGTTTATGCACAAAGCTCATGTGCAAAGTTTATGCACAAAGTTTATGCACAAAGTGTAGCACAAAGTTTCTGCACAATGTTCATGCACAACGTTCATGCACAACGTTTATGCACAACGTTTATGCACAAAGTCTATGCACAAAGTTTATGCACATGTTATATGCACAACATTTATGCACAAAATTTATGCACAAAGTTTATGCACAACTTCTATGCACAACATTTATGCACAATGTTTATGCACAGAGTTAATGCACAAAGTTTATGCACAACGTTTATGCACAATAATTATGCACAAAGTTTATGCACAATGTTTATGCAGAAAGTTCATGCACAAATTTCATGCACAAAGTTTATGCACAACGTTTATGCACAAAGTTTATGCACAAACTTTATGCACAAAGTTTATGCAAAAACATTTATTCACAAAGTGTATGCACAAAGTTTATGTACTTTGTTTATGCACAAAGTTTATGCACAAAGTTTATGCACAACGTTTATGCACAAAGTTTATACACAAAGTTTATAAACAAAGGTTATGCACAAAGTTTATGCAAAATGTTAATACACAAAGTTTATGCACAAAGTCTATGCACAAAGTTTATGCACAATGTTTATGCACAAAGTCTATGCACAACGTTTATGCACAACGTTTATGCACAATGTTCATGCATGAAATTCATGATCAACGTTTCAGCACTATCTTTATTCACAGAGTTTATGCACAACATTTATGCACAACGTTTATACACACAAAGTATGCACAAGGGTTATGCACAACGTTTATGCACAAAGGTTCTGCACAAAGTTTATGCACAAAGTTTATGCACAAAGTTTATGCACAACGTTTATGCACAAAGTTTATTCACAATTTTTATGCACAAATCTTATGCACAAAGTTTATGCACAAATTTTGTGCACAATATTTATGCAAAACGTTTATGCAAAAATTATTTGCAAAATGATTATGCACAAAGCTTTTGCACAAATTTAATGCACAAAGTTTATGCACAAAGTTATGCACAAATTGTATGCACAAAGTTATGCACAAAGTTCATGCACAACGTTTCTGCACAAGGTTATGCAGGACATTTATGCAAAAAGTTTATGCACAAAGTTTATGCACAACATTTATGCACAAAGTTTATGCACAAAGTTTATGAACAAAATTTATGCACTACCTTTATGCACAAGTTTTATGCACAAAGTTTATGATAAACGTTTATGTACAATGTTTATGCACACAAATTATGCACAAAGGTTATGGACAAAGTTTATGCACAACGTTTATGCACAAAGTTTATGCACAAAGGTTCTGCACAAAGTTTATGCACAAAGTTTATGCAGAAAGATTATGCACAAAGGTTATGCACAAAGTTCATGCACAAAGTTTATGCAAAATGTTTATGCACAAAGTTTATGCAGAAAGTTTATGCACAAAGTTATGCACACAGTGTATGCACAACGTTTATGAACAAAGTTATGCACAAATTTCATGCACAACGTTTATGCACAAAGTTTATGCACAAAGTTGATGCACAAAGTTTGTGCACAAAGTTTATGCACAAAGTTTATGCACAAAGTTTATGCACAACTTTTATGCACGAAGTTTAGAAAAAACGTTTATGCACAAAGTTTATGCACAAAGTTCATGCACAGAGTTTCCGCAAAATGTTCATAAACAATGTTTATGCACAAAGTTTATGCACAATAATTACGCACAGCGTTTATGCACAAAGTTTATGCACAAAGTTTATGCACAACGTTTATGCAAAAGGTTTCTGAACAAAGTTTATGCACAAAGTTTATGCACACCATTCATGCACACAGTTTATGCACAACGTTTACACACAAAGTTTATGCACAAAGTTTATGCACAACAGTTATGCACAAAGTTTACACAGAGAGTTTATGTACAAAAAATATGCACAACATTTATGCACAAAGTTTATGTACAAAGTTGATGCACAAAGTTTTTGCACAACGTTTATGCACAACATTTATGCACACAGTTCATGCACAAAGTTTATGCACAAAGCTTGTGCAAAATCTTTATGCACAACGTTTATGCACAACATTCATCCACAAAGTGTATGCACAAAGTTTATAAACAAATTGTATGCAAATGGTTTATGCAAAACGTTTATGTACAAAGTTTCTGCAAACATTTTATGCACAAATTTTATTCACATAGCTTGTGCAGAACGTTTATGCACAAAGTTTATGCACAAAGTTTATGTACAACTTTTGTGCACAATTTTTAAGAACAACATTGATGCACAAATTTTATGCACAACATTCATGCACAACGTTTGTGTACAAAGGTTATGTACAAAGTGTATGCACGAAGTTTATGCAAAACATTTATGCACAACGTTTGTGCACAAATTTTATACAAACGTTTTATGCATACGATTTATGCACAACGTTTATGCATAATGTTTATGCACAACGCTTATGCACAAAGTTTATGCACAAAGTTTATGCACAACGTTAGTGAACAAACTTTATGCACAAAGTTTATACACAAATTTTATGCACAAAGTTTATGCACAAAGTTTAAGCAGAACATTTTTGCAGAATGTTAATGCACAAAGGTGATGCACAAGGATTATGCAAAACGTTTATGCATAAAGTTTATGCACAAACTATATGCACAAAGTTAATGCACAAAGGTTGTACAAAATGTTTACGCAAAAACGATTATGCACAAAGTTTTTGCACAATGTTTGTGCACAAAGTTTATGCATAAAGTGTCTACACAATGTTCATGCACAAAGTTTATGCACAAAGTTTATGCACATAATCTATACACAACTTGTATGCACAAAGTTTATGCACAACGTTTCTGCACAAAGTAAATGCACAAAGTTTATGCACAAAGTTTATGCGAAACGTTTATGCACAACGTTTCTGCACAAAGTTTATTGACACAGCGTTTGCACAATGTCAATGCACAAAGTTGATGCACAAAGTTTGTGCACAACGTTTACGCACAGAGATTATGCAAAAAGATTCTGTGCAACGTCTGTGCACAAAGTTTATGCACATTTTTTATTCACAAAGTTTCTGCACAACGTTTATGCACAATGTTTATGCACAAAGTTTATACACAAAGCTTATACACAAAGTTTATGCACAAAATTTCTGCACATTTTTCATGCACAAACTTTATGCACAACTTTTATGAACAAACTTTATGCACAAAGTTTCTGCACAAAGTTTGTGTACAATGTTTATGCACGAAATTTATGCACAAAGTTTATACACAAAGTTCATGCCTAAAGTGAATACACAATGTTTATGCACAACGTTTATGCACAAAATTTATACAAAAAGACTTTGCACAAAGTTTATGCACAATGTTTATGCACAAAGCCTCAGCACAAATGTTATGCACTAAGTTTACGCACAAAGTTTTTGCACAACGTTTATGCACAAAGTTTATGCACAATGTTTATGCACAAAGTTTATGCACAAATTTTATGCACAAAGTTTATGCACAAAGTTTATGCACAAAGTTTATACAAAACGTTTATGCACAAAGTTTATGCACAAATGTTATGCACAAAGTTTATGCACAAACGTTATGCACAAAATGTATGCACAAAGTTTATGCACAACTCCTCTGATCAAAGTTTATGCACAAACGCTATGCACAACATTTATGCACAATGTTTATGTACAACGTTTATGCACAACGTTTATGCACAATGTTTATGCACAAAGTATCTGCTCAAAGTTTATGTACAAACATATACACAAAAGTTCATACACAATGTTCATGCAGAACGTTTATGCACAACGTTTCTGAACACAGTTAATGCTGAAAATTTAGACATGCACAAAGATAATGCTCAAAGTTTGTGCACAATGCTTATGCACAAAGTCTATGCACAACATGCATGCACACAGTTTATGCACAATGTTTGTACACAACAATTATGCACAAAGTTTCTGCCCAAAGTTTATGGTCAAAGTTTATGCACAAAGTTTCTGCGTAACCTTTTTGCACAAAGTTTACACAAAGTTTATGCACAAATGTTATGCACAAATTTTATGAAGAAAGTTTACACACAACGTTCATGCACAAAAATCATGCACAAAGTTAATGCACAAAGATTGTGCACAACGTTCATGCACAAAGTGTATGCACAAAGTTTCTACAAAACGTTCATGCACAAAGGAATGCACAGAGTTTATGCACAAAGGTTATGCACCAATTTTATGCACAACGTCTATGCACAACATTCATGCACAACATTTATGCACAACATTTATGCACAAACCTTATGTACAAACTTTATGCACAAAGTTTCTGCGCAATGTTTGTGCATAAAGTTTATGCAAAAGGTTTTTACACGAAGTTTACACACAATGTTTATGCACAAAGGTTATGCAAAATGTTTATGCAAAAAGTTTCTGCACAAGGGTTATGCACAACGTTTATGAAAAATGTTAATGCACAAAGTTGATGCACAAACATTATGCACAAAGTGGATGCACAAAGTGTACGCACAAGGTTGATGCACAAGTTTTATGCACAAATTTTAAGCCCACAGTTTATGCACAAAGTTTATGCACAACGTCTATGAAAAAAAGTTTATGCACAAAATTCATGCACAACGTTTTTGCACAAATTTTATGCACAAAGTTTATGCACAACATTTATGCACACAATTTGTGCACAAATTGTATGCACAAAGATTGTGCACAAAGTTAATACACAAATTTTATGCACAAAGTGTGTGCACAATGTTTATGCACAAAGTTTCTGCACAAAGTTTATGCACAAAGTTTACGCACAAATATTATGCACAAAGTTTATGGACAACGATTCTGCACAAAGTTTATGCACAGACTTTATGCACAAAGTGTATGCACAAAGTTTATGCTCAAACGTTATGCACAAAGATTCCGCACAAATGTTTTGCACAAAGTTGATGCTCTGATGTGATGCAGAAAGTTTATACACAAAGTAAATGCAGAAAGGATCTACACAAAGTTTAAGAGAAACGCTTATGCACAAAGTTTATGCACAAACTTTATGCACAAAGTTTATGCACAATGTTTATGCAAAAAGTTAATGCACAAAGTTTCTCCACAAAGTTAATGCACAGAGTTTATGCACAAAGTTCATGTACAATGTTTATGGACAAAGTTTATGCATATTGTTTCTGCTCAAAGTTAATGAAGAAAATTGATGCACAAATTTTATGGCCAACATTCATGCACATATTTTATGCACTAAGTTTATGCAAAACGTTTATGCACGAAGTTTGTGCAGAAGTTTTAAGCACAAAGTTTATGCATAAAGCTTCTGTAAAACATTTCTGCACAACATTTTTGCACAACGTTTATGCACAAAGTTTATGCACAAAGTCTATGCACAACGTTTCTGCACAAGGCTTGTGCACAAAGTTTATGGTCAATTTTTATTCACTAAATTAATGCACAAAGTTTATGAAAACAATTCATGTACAAAGTTTCTGCACAAAGTTTATGCAAACGTTTCTGCACAAAGTTTATCCATAAAGCTTATGCACAATGTTTCAGCACAAAGTTTGTGCACAGAATTTATGCACAAAGTTCATGCACAACATTTATGCAAAACGTTTATGCACAACGTTTCTGCACAACATTTATGCAGAAAGGTCACGCACAAAGTTTATGCACAAATTTTATGCTCAAAGTTTATGCACAAAGTTTATGCACAAAACTTCTCCACAAAGTTAATGCACAGAATTTATGCACAAAGCTCATGCACAATGTTTATGGACAAAGTTTATGCATAAGGATTCTGCTCAAAGTTAATGCAGAAAAGTGATGTACAAAGTTTATGCCCATTATTTATGCACAACTTTTATGCATTAAGTTTATGCACAACGTTTATGCACAAAGTTTATGAACGGATTTTATGCACAAATATTATGCACAAAGTTTATGCATAAAGCTTCTGAAAAACATTTCTTCACAAAGTTTATGCACAACGTTTATGCACAAAATTTATGCACAAAGTCTATCTACAATGTTTCTGCACAAGGCTTGTGCACAAATTTTATGGACAACGTTTATTCACTAAATTAATACACAAAGGTAATGCAAAAAATTCATGTACAGAGTTTCTGCACAAAGTCTATGCAAATTGTTTTTGCGCAAAGTTCATCCATAAGACTTATGCACAAAGTTTGTGCACAGAATTTCTGAACAAAGTTCATGCACAACATTTATGCAAAACGTTTATGCACAAAGTTTCTGCACACAGTTTATGTAGAAAGGTTACGCACAAAGTTTATGCACAAAGTTTATGCACAACGCTTATGCACCAAGTTTCTCCACAAAGTTACTGCACAGTATTTATGCATGAGATTCATGCACAACGTTTATGGACAAAGTTTATGCATAAGGTTTCTGCTAAAAGTTAATACAGAAAATTGATGCACAAAGTTTATGCCCAACATTAATGCACAAAATTCATGCAAAACGTTTATGCACAAAGTTTATGCACGAAGTTTATGCACGAATGTTTTGCACAAATTTTATGCACAAAGTTCATGCACAACATTTATCCACAAATGTTATGCACAAAGTTTATAAACAAAGTTTATGCAAAAGGTTTATGCAAAACGTTTATGCACAAAGTTTCTGCAAACATTTTATGCACAGATTTTATTCACATAGTTTTTGCACAACGTTTATGCACAAAGTTTATGCACGAAGCTTATGTACAACGTTTGTGCACAATGTTTATACACAACATTTATGCACAAATTCCATGCACAACATTCATGCACAACGTTTGTGCACAAAGCTTATGCACAAAGGTTCTGCACAGAGTTTGTGCACAAAGTTTATGTACAATGTTTATGCACAAAGTTTATGCACAAAGTTTATGCACAACGTTTGTGCACAAAGCTTATGCACAAAGGTTCTGCACAGAGTTTGTGCACAAAGTTTATGTACAATGTTTATGCACAAAGTTTATGCACAAAGTTTATGCACAAGGATTATGCAAAACGTTTATGCATACATTTTATGCACAAACTTTATGCACAAATTTAATGCACAAATTTTGTAAAAAATGTTTACGCAAAAACGTCTATGCACAAAGTTTATGCACAACGTTTTTGCACAACGTTTATGCACAAAGTTTATGCACAAAGTATCTGCACAAAGTTTATGCACAAACGTTTGCACAACATTTCATACACAACGTTTATGCAGAAAGTTTATGCACAACGTTTCCGAACAAAGTGAATGCTGAACATTTATGCATGCACAAAGATTATGCTCAAATTTTGTGCACAAAGCTTATGCACAAAGTCTATGCACAACGTTCATGCACACAGTTTATGCACAACGTTTGTACACAACAATTATGCACAAAGTTACTGCCCAATTTTTATGGTCAAAGTTTATGCACGAAGTTTCTGCGCAACTTTTCTGCACAAATTGTATGCACAACGTTTATGCACAAAGTTCATGCACAAATGTCATGCACAAAGTTTACACACAACATTCATGAACAAAACATATGCACAAATTTCATGCACAAAGTTTATGCACAACGTTTATGCACAAAGTTTATGCACAAAGTTTCTACGAAACGTTTATGCACAAAGTTTATGCACAAAGTTTATTCACAAAAATTATGCTTAGCGTTTATGCACAAAGGAATGCACAAAGTTAATGCACAAAGTTTAGGCACAAATTTTATGCACAACGTCTTTGCACAACATTTATGCACAAACGTTATGCACAAACGTTATGCACAAAGTTTACGCGCAATGTTTGTGCATAAAGTTTATGCAAAAGGTCTATGCACAAAGTTTATACACAAATTTTATGCACAAATTTCATGCAAAACGTTTATGCACAACGTTTCTGCACAAAGGTTATGCACAAAGTTTATGCAAAACGTTAATGCACAAAATTGATGCACAAACGTTATGCACAAAGTTTATGAACAAAGTGTACGTACAAAGTTTATGCACAAGTTTTATGCACAAAGTTACAGCCCAAAGTTTATGCACAAAGTTTTTGCACAACATTTATGAACAAAGTTTATGCACAAAATTCATGCACAAAGTTTTTGCACAACGTATATGCACATCGTTTATGCACAACGTTTATGCACACAATTTGTGAAAAACATTGTATGCACAAAGTTTATACGCAAAGTTTATGAACAAAGTGTCTGCACAAAGTTTATGCACAAAGTATCTGCACAACGTTTATGCACAAAGTTAATGCAAAACGTTTATGCACAAAGTTTATGCACAGACTTTATGCACAAAGTGTATGCACAAATTTTATGGACAAACGTTATGCACAAAGCTTCTGCACAAAGTGTTTGCACAAAGTTTATGCACAGATGTGATGCACAAAGCTTATTCACAAAGCAAATGCAGAAAGGGTCTGCACAAAGTTTATGCAAAACGCTTATGCACAAAGTTTATGCACAAACGTTATATACAAACTTTATGCACAACGTTTATGCACAAAGTTTATGCACAAAGTTTCTCCACAAAGTAAATGCACAGAATTTATGCACAAAGTTCATGCACAACATTTATGAACAAAGTTTATGCACAAGGTTTCTGCTCAAAACTAATGCAGAAAATTGATGCACACAGTTTACGCCCAAAATTGATGCACATGTTTTATGCACAAAGTTTATGCACAAAGCTTATGCACAAAGTGAATGCACGAATTCTATGCACAAGGTTTATGTACAAAGTTTATGCACAAAGTTTATGCATAAAGCTTCTGAAAAACATTTCTGCACAAAGTTTATGCACAACATTTATGCACAACGTTTATGCACAAAGTCTGTGCACAAAGTTTCTGCACAAGGCTTGTGCACAAAGTTTATGGACATGGTTTATTCACTTAATTAATGCACAAAGTTAATGCAAAAAATTCATGTTCAAAGTTACTGTACAAAGTTTATGCAAAACGTTCTTGCACAAAGATTATCCATAAAGCTTATGCACAAAGTTTCATCGCAAAGATTGTGCACAGAATTTATGCACAAAGTTCATGCACAACATTTCTGCAGAACAATTATGAACAAGGTTTCTGCACAAAGTTTATGCAGTAAGGTTATGCACAAAGTTTATGCACAAAGTTTATGCACAAGGTTTATGCACAAAGTTTCTCCACAAAGTTAATGCACAGAATTGATGCAGACGTTTCATGCAGAACGCTTATGGACAAAGTTTATGCATAAGGTTTATGCTCAAAGTTAATGCAGAAAATTGATGCACAAAGTTTATGCCCAACATTTATGCACAAAGTTTATGCACAAAGTTTATGAATGCATTTTATGCACGAATTTTATGCACAAAGTTTATGCACAACTTTTGTTCATAAAGCTTCTGAAAAACATTTCTGCACAAAGTTTATGCACAAGGTTTATGCACAAATTCTATGCAAAACGTCAATGCACAACGTTTCTGCACAAGGCGTGTGCACAAAGGTTATGGGCAAATTTTATTCACTAAACTTATGCACAACGTTAATGCAAAAAAATCGTGTACAAAGCTTCTGCACAAAATTTATGCAAAACGTTTTTGCACAAAGTTCATCCATAAAGCTTATGCTCACAATTTCAGCACAAAGTTTGTGCACAGAATTGATGCACAAAGTTCATGCACAATATTTATGTAAAACGTTTATGCACAAAGTTTCTGCACAAAGTTTATATAGAAAAGCTACGCACAAAGTTCGTGCACAAAGTTTATGCACAAAGTTTCTCCACAAAGTTAATGCACAGAACGTATGCACAAAATTCATGCACAATGTGTATGGACAAAGTTTATGCATAAGGTTTCTGCTCAAAGCTAATGCAGAAAATTAATGCACAAAGTTTATGCCCAACATTAATGCACAACGTTTATGCACAAATTTTATGCACAAAGTTTATGCACGAATTTTATGCACAAATTTTATGCACAAAGTTTATGAAAAACGTTTATGCATAAAGTTTCTAAAAAACATTTCTGCACAACGTTTAAGCACAACGTTTATGCACAAAGTTCATGCACAAAGTCTATGCACAATGTTTCTGCAAAAGGCTTGTGCACAAAGCTTATGGACAACGTATATTCACTAAATTAATGCCCAAAGTTAATGCAAAAACTTCATGTACAAAGTTTCTGCACAAAGTTTATGCAGAACGTTTTTGCACAAAGTTTATCCATAGAGCTAATGCAAAAAGTTTCAGCACAAAGTTTGTGCACAGAATTTATGCACAAAGTTCATGCACAACATTTATGCAAAATGTTTATGCACAAGGTTTCTGCAAAAAGTTTATTTAGAAAGGTTACGCACAAAGTTTATGCACAAAGTTTCTGCACAAAGTTTATGCACAGCTATATGCACAATGTTTATGCACAACGTTTATGCACAACGTTTATGCACACAGTTTATACACAAATGTTATGCACAACATTTATGCACAAAGCTTATGGACAATGTTTATGCACAAAGTCTATGCACAAATTTTATGTACAAAGATTATGCAGAACGTTTATGAAGAACGTTTATTCACAATGTTCATGCACACCGTTTATGCACAACTTTTATGCACAAAGTTTATGCACAACGTTTATGCACAAAGTTTAGGCACAAATTTTGTGCACAAAGTTTATGCACAAAGTTTATGCACAATGTTTATGCACACTGTTTGTGCACAATGCTTATGCACAAAGTTTATGCACAAAGTTTATGCACAAAGTTTTTGCACAACGTTTATGTACAAAGTGTATGCACAAAGTTTATGCACAAAGTTTATGCACAACGTTTATGAACAAAGTTTATGCATAATGTTTATTCACAACTTTTATGCACAAAGTTTATGCACAAAGTCTATGCACAAAGTTTATGCACAAAGCTTATGCACAAAGGTTATGCACAAAGTTAAGGCACAAAGTTAATGCACAAAGTTTATGGACAAAGTTTATGTAGAAAGTTTATGCACAAAGTTTATGCACAACGTTTATGCAGAAAGTTTATTCACAAAGTCTATGCACCGAGTTTATGCACAAAGTTCATCCACAAAATTTGTGCACAAAGTTTATGCACAAAGTTTACGCAAAACGTTTATGCACCAAGTGTATGCACACAATTTATGCACAAAGTTTATGCACAACGTTTATGCACAAAGTATATGAACAATGTTCATGAAAAACGTTTATGCACAACGTTTATGCACAAAGTTTATGCACAAAGTTTATGCAAAAAAATTGGGCACAATGTTTATGCAAAACGTTCACGCGCATAGTTTATGCAGAAAGGTTATGCACAAAGTTAATGCAAAACGTTTATCCAGAATGTTTATGCACAAAGTTAATGCACAAAGTTCATGCACAAAGTTTATACACAAAATGTGTGCACAACGTTTATGCACAACATTTATGCACAAAGTTTATGCACAAAGTTTATGCACAAAGTTTATGCACAAAGTTTATGCAGAACGTTTATGCACAACATTTATGCACAACGCTTATGCAGAAAGTTCATGCACAAACTGTATGCACAAAGTTTATGCACAACATTTATGCACAACGCTTATGCAGAAAGTTCATGCACAAACTTTATGCACAAAGTTTATGCACAAAGTATATGCACACAGTTTATGCACAAAGTTTATGAACAACGTTTATGCACAAAGTTTATGCATAAAGGTTATCCACAGTTTATGCACAAAGTTTATGCGCAACGTTTATGCACAAAGTTTATGCATAAAGATTATGCCCAACGTTTTTGCAAAATGTTTATGCACAAAGTTTATGCAAAATGTTTATGCACAAAGTTTACACAAAAACTTTATGCACAAAGTCATGCACAAAGCTTATGGACAATGTTTATGCACAAAGTTTATGCACAGATTTTATGCACAAAGTTTATGCACAAAGTTTATGCAGAATGTTTATTCACAATGTTTATGCACAAAGTTTATGCACAAATTTTATGCACAAAGGTTATGCACAAACTTTATGCACAATGTTTCTGTACAAAGTTTAGGCACAGCGTTAATGCACAAAGACTATGCACAAAGTATATGGAGAACGTTTATGCACAATGTTTATGCACAACGTTTATGCATAAAGTTTACACACAAAGTTTATGCACAAAGTTCATGCACATATTGTATGCACAAAATTTGTGCACAAGGTTTATTCAAAACCTTTACGCACAAAGTGTATGCACAAAGTTTCTAAACAAACTTTATGCAAAACGTTTATGCACAACATTTATGCACAATGCTTTTGCAGATCGTTTATGGACAAAGTTTATGCACAACTTTTTTGCACAAAGTTTATGCACAAAGTTTATGCACAAAACGTATGCACAACGTTTATGCACAAAGTGTATGCACAAAGTTTATGCACAAATTTTATGCACAACGTTTATACACGAAGATTTTGCACAAAGTTTATGCACAACGTTTATGCACAAAGTGTATGCACAATGTTTATGCGCAAAGTTTATGCAAAACCTTTATGCACACAGTTTATGCACAAAGTCTATGCACAACGTTTATGCACAAAGATTATGCATAAAGATTATGCCCAACATTTATGCATAAAGGTTGTGCATAAAGTTTATGCACACAGTTTAGGCACAAAGTTTATGCACAAAGTTTATGCACAAAGTCTATGCACAATGTCTATGCAGAACGTTTATGCACAAAGTGTATGCACAAAGTCTATGCACAAAGTTTATGCACAATGTTTGTGCACAACATTTATGCACAAAGTTTATGCACAAAGTTTATGCACAAAGCTTATGCAAACAATTCATGCAAAAATTCTATGCACAACGTTTATGCACAAAGTTTATTTACAACGTTTATGCACAACGTTTTTGCACAAAGTTTATGCACAATGTTTATGCACAAAGTTTTTGCATAACGTTAATGCAGAAAGTTTTTACACAAAGCTTATGCACAACGTTTATGCACAAAGTGTATGCACAAAATGTATGCACAACGTTTATGCACAACGTTTCTACACAAAGTTTCTGAACAACATTTATACACAAAGTTTATGCACAAAGTTTTAGCACAACGTTTATGCAGAATGTTTATGCACAAAGTTTATGCACAAAGTTTATTCACTAAGTTTATGCACAAACTTTATGCACAAAGTGTATGCACAAAGTTTATGCACAAAGTTTATGCACAAAGTTTATGCACAAAGTTTATGCACAAAGTATATGCACAAAGTTTATGCACAAAGTGTATGCACATAATTTATGCAGAATGTTTATTTACAACGTTTATGCACAAATTTTATGCACGAAGTTTATGCACAAAGTTTATGCACAAATTTTATGCACAATGTTTATGCACAAAGTTTAGGCACAACGTTTATGCACAAAGACTATGCACAAAGTCTATGAAAAACGTTTATGCACAAAGATTATGATCAACGTTTTTGCATAACTTCTTTGCACAAGGTTTATGCACAAAATTCATGCACAAAGTTTATGCACAAAATTTGTGCACAAAGTTTATGCACAACCTTTATGCACAAAGTTTATGCACAAAGTTTCTAAAAAACGTTTATGCAAAACGTTTATGCACCCCGTTTATGCACAACGTTTTTGCAGATCGTTTATGGACAAAGTTTATGCACAAATTTTATGCACAACGTTTATGCACAAAGTTTATGCACAAAACGTATGCACAACGTTTATGCACAAAGTGTATGCACAAAGTTTATGCATACATTTTATGCACAACGTTTATGCACAAAGACTATGCACAATGTTTATGCACAACGTTTATGCACAAAGTGTATGCACAATGTTTATGCGCAATGTTTATGCACAAAGTTTATGCACACAGTTTATGCACAAAGTCTATGCACAAAGTTTATGCACAAAGTTTATGCATAAAGATTATGCCCAACATTTATGCATAAAGGTTGTGCATATAGTTTATGCACAAAGTTTAGGCACAAAGTTTATGCACAAAGTGTATGCACAATGTTTATGCAGAACGTTTATGCACAAAGTGTATGCACAAAGTGTATGCACAAAGTTTATGCACAAAGTTTATGCGCAATGTTTGTGCACAACGTATGTGCACAAACTTTATGCACAAAGTTTATGCACATAGTTTATGCACTAATTTTATGCAATAATTTTATGCACAAAGTTTATTTACAACGTTTATGCACAAAGTTTTTGCACAAACTTTATGCACAACGTTTATGCACAAAATTCATGCACAACGTTTATGCACAAAGATTTTATACAAAGCTTATGCACAACATTTATGCACAAAGTGTATGCACAAAGTTTATGCACAACGTCTATGCACAACGTTTATACACAAAGTTTCTGAACAACATTTATGCACAAAGTTTATGCACAAAGTTTTTGCACATATTTTATGCAGAACATTTATGCACAAAGTTTGTGCACAAAGTTTATGCACAAAGTTTATGCACAAACGTTATGCACAACATTTATGCACAAAGTGTATGCACAAAGTTCATGCACAAAGTTTATGTACAAAATTTATGCACAAAGTTTATAAACAGCGTTTATGCACAATGTTTATGCACAAAGTTCATGCACAAAGTTCATGCACAAAGTGTAGGCAGAAAGTTTATGCACAACATTTATGCAGAAAGTTTATGGATAAAGTTTATGCACAAAGTTTATACACAAATTTAACACACAATATTTATACACAAAGTGTATGCACAAAGTTTATGCATACGTTTATGCACAACATTTATGCACAAAGTTTGTGCATAACGTTTATGCAAAACGTTTATGCACAAAGTTTATGCACAAAGCTTATGTATAATGTTTATTCAGAATTTTATGCACAAAGTTTATGCACAAAGCTTATGCACAAATTCTATGCACAAAGTTTAGGCACAAAGTTTATGCACAAAGTGTATGCACAATGTTTATGCAGAACGTTTATGCACAAATGTTATGCACAAAGTTTATGCAGAAAAACAATGCACAAAGTTTATGCACAAAGTTTATGGACAAAGTTTATGCATAAAAATTGTGCACGAGGTAAATGCACAAAGTTTATTCACAAAGTTTATGCACAAAGTTTATGCACAACGTTTATGCAGAAAGTTAATGCACAAAGTTTTTGCATACAGTTTATGCACAAGGTTTATGCACAACGTTTATGCACAAAGTTTATGCACAAAGTTTATGCACAAAGTTTATGCACAACGTTTATGCACAAAGTTTATGCACAGCGTTTATGCACAAAGTTTGTGCACAATATTTATGCACAAAAGGTATGCACAAAGTTTACGAACAAAGTTTATGCATAATGTTTATTCACAACTTTTATGCACAGAGCTTATGCACAAAGTCTATGCACAAAGTTTATGCACAAAGCTTATGCACCAAGGTTATGCACAAAGTTAAGGCACAAAGTTTATGCACAAAGTTTATGGACAAAGTTTATGTAGAAAGTTTATGGACAAAGTTTATGCACAATGTTTATGCAGAACGTTTATGCACAAAGTCTATGCAAGGAGTTTATGCTTAAAGTTCATCCACAGAATTTGAACACAAAACTTATGCACAACGTTTACGCACAAATTTTATGCACAAAGTCTATGCAAAACGTTTATGCACAAAGTGTATGCACAAAGTTTATGCACAAAGTTTATGCACAATGTTTATGCAAAACGTTTATACACAAAGTTTCTGAACGACGTTTATGCACAAAGTTTATGCACAACGTTTTTGCACATATTTTATGCAGAACGTTTATGCACAAAGTTTATGCACAAAGTTTATGCACAAACATTTTGCACAACGTTTATGCACAAAGTATATGCACAAAGTTTATGCACAAATTTTATGCACAAAATTTATGCACAAAGTTTATGAACAACGTTTATGCACAACGTTTATGCAGAAGGTTTATGGAGAAAGTTTATGCACAAAGTTTATGCACAAAGTTTATGCACAACATTTCTACACAAAATGTATGCACAAAGTTTCTCCACAAAGTTTATGCACAACATTTATGCACAAAGTTTGTGCATAACGTTTATGCACAAAGTTTATGCACAAAGTCTATGCACAAAGTTTGTGTATAATGTTTATTCAGAATTTAATGCACAAAGTTTATGCGCAAAGTTTATGCACAAAGTTTATGCACAAATTGTATGCACAAAGTTTATGCACAAAGTTTAGGCACAACGTTTATGCACACAGTGTATGCACAATGTTTATGCAGAAAGTTTATGCACAATTTTTGTGCACAAAGTTTATGCAGAAAAACAATGCACAAAATTTATGCACAAAGTTTATGGACAAAGTTTATGCACAAAATTTGTGCACGAGGTTTATGCACAAAGTTTATGCACAAAGTTTATGCACAACGTTTATCCACAAAGTTAATGCACAAAGTTTTTGCACACAGTTTAAGCACAACGTTTATGCAAAACGTTCATGCACAAAGGTTATGCACTAATTTTATGCACAAAGTTTATGCAGACCGTTTTTGCAGAACGTTTTTGCAGAACGTTTTTGCACAACGTTTTTGCACAAAGTTTATGCACAAAGTTTATGCACAAATTTTATGAACAACGTTTATGCACAAGGTTTATGCACAACGTTTATGCACAAAGTTTATGCACAAAGTTTATGCACAAAGTTTATGCACAACGTTTATGCACAAAGTTTATGCACAGAGTTTATGCACAAAGTTTATGCACAATGTTTATGCACAAAAGGTATGCACAAAGTTTATGCACAAAGTTTATGCACAAAGTTTATGCACAAGTTTTATGTACAATGTTTATGCACAAAGTTCTTGCACAAAGTTTATGCACAATGTTTATGCACAAAGTTTATGCACAACGTTTATGCACAAAGTTTATGCACAACATTTATGCACATAGTTTTTGCACAAAGTTTATGCACAACGTTTATGCACAATGTGTATGCACAAAGTTTATGCACAAAGTTCATGCACAAAGTTTTTGCACAAAGGTTATGTATAACGCTTATGCACAGAGTTTTTGCATTCATTTTAGCACAACGTTTGTGCACAAAGTTTATGGACAACGTTTATGCACAAAGTTTATGCATAAGGTTTAGGCACAAAGTTACTGCACAAAGTTTATGCACAAGGTTTGTGCACAGACTTTATGCACAAAGTTTATGCACAATGCTAATGCACAAATTTTGTGCACAAAGTTTATGCACAACGTTTTTGCACAAAAGGCATGCACAAATTTTATGCACAAAGTTTATGCACAACGTGTATGCAAAACGTTTATGCACAACGTGTATGCGCAAAGTTTTTGCTCAAAGTTTATGCACAACGTTTATGCACAAAGTTTATGAACAATGTTTATGCACAAGGTTTATGCACAACGTTTATGCACAAAGTTTATGCACAAACTTAATGCACAACGTTTATGCACAAAGTTTATGCACAAAGTATATTTACAAAGTTTATGCACAAAGTTTATATACTAAGTTTATGCACAAAGTTTATGCACTAAGTTTATAAACAAAGTTTAAGAACAACGTTTATGCACAAAGTTTATGCAAAAACGTTATGCACAAAGTTTATGCAGAACGTTTATGCACAAAGTTTATTTACAAAGTTTACGCACAATGTTTATGAAAAAACATTATGCACAACATTAATGGACAAATTGTATGCACAAAGTTTATGCACAAAGTTTATGCACAACGTTTATGCACAAATTGTATGCACAAAGTTCATGCACAAAGTTCATGCACAAAGTTTATGCACAATGTTTACGCACAATGTTTATGCACAACGTTTATGTAGAAATTTTATGCACAAAGTTTATGCACAAAGTTTAAGCACAACGTTCATGCACAAAGTTTATGCACAAAGTTTATGCACAAAGTTCATGCACAAAGGTTATGTATAATGATTATTCACAACATTTATGCAGAAAGTTTATGCAAAAAGTGTATGCACCAAGTTTATGCACAAAGTTTATGCACAAAGTTTATGAAAAAAGTTAATGCACAACGTTTTTGCACAGGGTTAATGCACAACGTTTATACACAACGTTTATGCACAAAGTTTATGCACAAATTTTATTCACAAAGTTTCTGCACAACGTTTGTGCACAAAGGTTTTGCAGAACGTTTATGCACATCGTGTATGCACAAAGTTTATGCACAAAGTTAATGCACAAAGTTTATGCACAAAGTTTATGCACAACGTTTATGCACAAAGTTTATGCACAAAGTTTATGCACAACTTGTATGCACAAAGTTTTTGCACAAAGTTTATGCACAACGGTTATGCACAAAGTTTATGCACAAATTCTATGCACAAAGTTAGTGCACAAAGTGTATGCACAACGTTTATGCACAAAGCGTATGCACAAAGTTTATGCACAAAGTTTATGCACAACTTGTATGCACAAAGTTTTTGCACAAAGTTTATGCACAACGGTTATGCACAAAGTTTATGCACAAATTCTATGCACAAAGTTAGTGCACAAAGTGTATGCACAACGTTTATGCACAAAGCGTATGCACAAAGTTTATGCACAAAGTTTATGCACAACTTGTATGCACAAAGTTTTTGCACAAAGTTTATGCACAACGGTTATGCACAAAGTTTATGCACAAATTCTATGCACAAAGTTAGTGCACAAAGTGTATGCACAACGTTTATGCACAAAGCGTATGCACAAAGTTTATGCACAAAGTTTATGCACAACTTGTATGCACAAAGTTTTTGCACAAAGTTTATGCACAACGGTTATGCACAAAGTTTATGCACAAATTCTATGCACAAAGTTAGTGCACAAAGTGTATGCACAACGTTTATGCACAAAGCGTATGCACAAAGTTTATGCACAAAGTTTATGCACAACTTGTATGCACAAAGTTTTTGCACAAAGTTTATGCACAACGGTTATGCACAAAGTTTATGCACAAATTCTATGCACAAAGTTAGTGCACAAAGTGTATGCACAACGTTTATGCACAAAGCGTATGCACAAAGTTTATGCACAAAGTTTATGCACAACTTGTATGCACAAAGTTTTTGCACAAAGTTTATGCACAACGGTTATGCACAAAGTTTATGCACAAATTCTATGCACAAAGTTAGTGCACAAAGTGTATGCACAACGTTTATGCACAAAGCGTATGCACAAAGTTTATGCACAAAGTTTATGCACAACTTGTATGCACAAAGTTTTTGCACAAAGTTTATGCACAACGGTTATGCACAAAGTTTATGCACAAATTCTATGCACAAAGTTAGTGCACAAAGTGTATGCACAACGTTTATGCACAAAGCGTATGCACAAAGTTTATGCACAAAGTTTATGCACAACTTGTATGCACAAAGTTTTTGCACAAAGTTTATGCACAACGGTTATGCACAAAGTTTATGCACAAATTCTATGCACAAAGTTAGTGCACAAAGTGTATGCACAACGTTTATGCACAAAGCGTATGCACAAAGTTTATGCACAAAGTTTATGCACAACTTGTATGCACAAAGTTTTTGCACAAAGTTTATGCACAACGGTTATGCACAAAGTTTATGCACAAATTCTATGCACAAAGTTAGTGCACAAAGTGTATGCACAACGTTTATGCACAAAGCGTATGCACAAAGTTTATGCACAAAGTTTATGCACAACTTGTATGCACAAAGTTTTTGCACAAAGTTTATGCACAACGGTTATGCACAAAGTTTATGCACAAATTCTATGCACAAAGTTAGTGCACAAAGTGTATGCACAACGTTTATGCACAAAGCGTATGCACAAAGTTTATGCACAAAGTTTATAAATAAAGTTTAAGAACAATGTTTATGCACAAAGTTTATGCAAAAACGTTATGGACAAAGTTTATGCAGAACGTTTATGCACAACGTGTATGCACAAAGTTTATGCACAAAGTTAATGCACAAAGTTTATGCACATTATTTATGCACAACGTTTATGCACAAAGCTTATGCACAACGTTTACGCACAAAGTTCATGCACAAAGTTTATGCACAATGTTTACGCACAATGTTTATGGACAACGTTTATGTAGAAATTTTATGCACAAAGTTTATGCACAAAGTTTAAGCACAACGTTCATGCACAAAGTTTATGCACAAAGTTTATGCACAAAGTTCATGCACAAAGGTTATGTATAATGATTATTCACAACATTTATGCACAAAGTTTATGCAAAAAGTGTATGCACCAAGTTTATGCACAAAGTTTATGCACAAAGTTTATGGAAAAAGTTAATGCACAACGTTTTTGCACAGGGTTAATGCACAACGTTTATGCAAAAAGTTTATGCACAAATTTTATTCACAAAGTTTCTGCACAACGTTTGTGCACAAAGGTTTTGCAGAACGTTTATGCACATCGTGTATGCACAAAGTTTATGCACAAATTTTATTCACAAAGTTTCTGCACAACGTTTGTGCACAAAGGTTTTGCAGAACGTTTATGCACATCGTGTATGCACAAAGTTTATGCACAAAGTTAATGCACAAAGTTTATGCACATTATTTACGCACAACGTTTTTGCACAAAGCTTATGCACAACGTTTATGGACAAAGTGTATGCACAGCGTTTATGCACAAAGTTTATACACAAAGTTTATGCACAAAGCTTATGCACAAAGTTTATGAACAACTTGTATGCACAACGTTTATGCACAAAGTTCATGAAGATTGTTAATGCACAAAGTTTATGCACAAAGTTTATGCACAAAGTTTATGCACAAGATTTTGGCACAAAGTTCATGCACAAAGTTTATGCACAAAGTTTATGCACAAAGTTTATGCACAAATTCTATGCACAAAGTTAGTGCACAAAGTGTATGCACAACGTTTATGCACAAAACGTATGCACAAAGTTTATGCACAAAGTTTATGCACAACGTTTATGCACAAAGTTTTCGCACAAAGTTTATGCACAACGGTTATGCACAAAGTTTATGCACAAATTCTATGCACAACTTTTATGCACAAAGTTTTTGCACAATGTTTATGCACAGAGTTTATGCACAAGGTTTATGCACAAAGTTTATGCACAAAGTTTATGCACAAAGTTTATGCACAAAGTTTATGCACAACGTTTATGCACAAAGTTTTCGCACAAAGTTTATGCACAACGGTTATGCACAAAGTTTATGCACAAATTCTATGCACAACTTTTATGCACAAAGTTTTTGCACAATGTTTATGCACAGAGTTTATGCACAAGGTTTATGCACAAAGTTTATGCACAAAGTTTATGCACAAAGTTTATGCACAATGTTTATGCACAAAATTTATGCACAATGTGTATGCACAAAGTTTATGCACAAAGTTTATGCACAAAGTTTATGCACAAAGTTTATGAACAAAGTTTATGCACAAACCTTGTGCACAAAGTTTATGCGCAACGTTTATGCACAAAGGTTTTGCACGAATTCTACTCACACAGTTTATAACCCAAAATTTATGCACAAATTTTATGCACAATGTTAATGAACAAAGTTTATGCACAATGTGTATGCACCGAGTTTATGCACAAAGTTTATGCACAAAGTTTTTGCATAACGTTTATGGAGGACGTTTATGCACAAAGTTTATGCAGAACGTTCATACACAAACTTTATGCACAAAGTCTATGCAGAACGTTTCTGCACAAAATTTGTGCACACAGTTAATGCACAGCATTTACGAACAAAGTTCATGCACAAAGTTTATGCAAAACGTTTATGCACAACGTTTATGCACAATGTTTATGTTAAAAGTTTATTTACAGAATTTATGCACAAATTTTATGCACAACGTTTATGCACAAAGTTTATGCACAACGTTTATGCACAGAGTTTATGCACAACGTTTATGCACAATGTTTATGCATGAAATTTATGCACAACGTTTATGCACAAATGATATGCACAAAGTTTATGCACAATTTTTATGCACGAATTTTGTGCACAAAGTTTATGCACAACATTTATGCACAAAGTTTATGCACAAGGTTTATGCACAAAGTTTATGCACAAAGTTTATGCACAAAGTTCATGCACAAAGTGTATGGAAAACGTTTATGCACAACCTTTATGCACAATGTGTATGCAAACCGTTTATGCACAAAGTTTATTCACAAAGTTTATGCACAAAGTTCATGCACAAATGTTTGTGCACAAAGTTTATGCACAAAGTTTATGCACAAAGTTATGCACAAAGTTTATGCCCAACATTGATGCTCAAAGGTATGGACAAAGTTTATGCACAACGTTTATGCACACAGTTGATGCACAACGTTTATGCACAACGTTTATGCACAACGTTTATGCACAAAATGTATGCACAAAGTTTATGCACAACGGTTACGAACAAAGTTCATGCACAAAGTTTATGCACAAGGTTTATGCACAAAGTTTAAGCACAATGTATATGCACAACATTGACAAAGAAAGTTGATGCAGAACATTTATGGACACATTTCATGCAGAACGTTTATGCACAAACTTTATGCACAAAGTTTATGTACAACGTTTATAAAACAAAGTCCATGCACAATGTTTATGCACAAAGTTTATGCACCAAGTTTATGCACAATGTTTATGCACAAAGTTTATGCACAAAGTTTATGCACAAAGTTTTCGCACAACTTTTATGCACAAAGTTTAGGCAGAAAGTATATGCACAACATTTATGCTGGAAGTTTATGCACAAATTTTATGCACAAAGTTTGTGCAGAAGGTTTATGCACAAACTTTATGCACAAAGTTTATGCACAACATTTATGCACAAAGTCTATGCACAACGTTTATGCACAAAGTTTATGCACCAAGTTTATGCACAAAATGTATGCACAATGTTGATGCACAAAAAATATGCAAAACGTTTTGGCACAAAGTTTATGCACAAAGTTTATTCACAACGTTTATGCACAAAGTTTATGCACAAAGTTTCTTCAGAACATTAATTCACAAAATGTGTGCACAAAGCTTATACACAACGTTTACGCACAAAGTTCATGCATGAAGTTTATGCACAAAGTTTATCAAGAAATTTTATGCATAACATTTATGAACAAAGCTAATGCAGAACGTTTATGCACAAGCTTTAGGCACAAAGTTAATGCACAATGCTTTTGCACCAAGTGTATGCACAACTTTTATGCACAAAGTGTTGCACAAAGTTTATGCACAAAGTTTCTGCACAAAGTTTATGCACAACGTTTATGCAAAACTTCTTTGCAAAAAGTTTATACACAAAGTTTGTGCACATAGTTTATGCATAAAGTTTATGCACAAGGTTTATGCACAGAGTTTATGCACAAACTTTATGCACAAAGTTTATGCACAAAGGTTATGTACAAAGTTTATGCACAAAGTTTATGCACAAAGTTTATGCATCGAGTATATGCAAAAAGGTTTTTCACATAGTTTTTGCACAAAGTTCACGGAGACAGTTTATGCACAAAGTTTATGCACAAAGTTTATGCAGAACGTTCATGCACAATTTTTATGCACAAAGGCTATGCAGAACGTTTATGCACAAAAGTTGTGCAGAAAGTTTATGCACAACATTTACAATTAAATCTTATTTACAAAGTTTATGCACAAAGTTTATGCAAAACGTTTATGCACAACGTTTATGCTCAAAGTTCATGCAGAAAGTTTATGTACAGGCTTTATGCACAACGTTTATGCACAACGTTTATGCACAACTTTTATGCACAAAGTTGATGCACAATGTTTATGCACAAAAGTTTATGTGCAAAGTTTATGCACAAATTTTACGCACAAAGTTTATGCGTAAAGTTCATGCACAACGTTTGTGAACAAAGTTTATGCACAACGTTTATGCAGAAATTTTATGCACAAAGTTTTTGCACATAGTTTATGCACAACGTTTATGCAGAAAGTTTCTGCACAAAGATTATGCACAAGGTTTATGCACAAAGTTTCTGCACAGAGTTTATGCACAAAGTTTATTCACAAAGTTTATGCACTACGTTTATGCACAACGTTTATGCACACAGTTTATGCACAACGTTTATGCACAAAGTTCATGCACAATGTATATTCACAAAGCTTATGCACAAAGTTTATGCACAAATTTTATGCACAATGTTGATGCATAAAGTTTATGCACAACGTTTATGCATAAAGTTTATGCACAAAGTTTATGCACAAAGTGTATGCACAAAGTGTATGCACAACGTGTATGCAAAACGTTTATGCACAAAGTTTATGCAAAACGATTGTGCACAAAGTTTATGCACAAAGTTTATGCACAAAGTTTATGCACAAACTTATGCACAAAGTTTATGCACAACATTAATGCACATAGTGTATTCACAACGTTTATGCAAAACGTTTATGCACAAAGTTTATGCACAAAGTTTATGCACAAAGCTTTTTCACAAAGTTTATGCACAGCGTTTACGCACAACGTTTATGTACAAAGTTTATGCACAAAGTTTATGTACAAAGTTTGGGCACAAAGAATATGCACAAAGTTTATGCAGAACATTTGTACACAACATTTATGCACAGATCTTATGAAGAAAGTTTATGCACAAGCATTATGCACAACGTTTATGCTCAAAGTCTATGCACAACGTTTATGCACAGTTTATGCACGAAGTTTATGCACAATGTTTATGCACAGAGTTAATGCACAACGTTTATGCACAAAGTTTATGGATAAAGTTGTGGCACAAAGTTTATGCACAAAGTTTATGCACAAAGTTTATGCATTACGCTCATAAACAAAGTTTATGCACAAAGTTTATCCAGACGTTTTTTGAACAAAATTTGTGCACAAAGTTTATGCACAATGTTTACGCACAAAGTTTATGCGTAAATGTTATGCACAAAGTTTATGCAAAACGTTTATGCACAATGTTTATGAACAAAGTCCATACAGAACGTTTATGCACAAACTTTATGCACAAAGTTTATGCACATTGTTTATGCACAAAGTTTATGCACAACGTTTATGCACAAAGTGTATGCACAAAGTCTATGCACAAAGATTATGCACAACATTTATGCACAATGTATATGCACAAAGTGTATGAACAACGTTAATGCACAAAGTTTATGCACAAAGTTTATGCACAATGTTTATGCAGAAACTTTATGCACAAAGTTTTTGAACAAAT
Source organism: Penium margaritaceum (assembly GCA_023375785.1). Classification (NCBI taxonomy): domain Eukaryota; kingdom Viridiplantae; phylum Streptophyta; class Zygnematophyceae; order Desmidiales; family Peniaceae; genus Penium; species Penium margaritaceum. The sequence goes on along the minus strand of SZWC01002057.1, from coordinate 174,448 downwards.
TTTATACACAAATTGTATGCACAAATTTTATGCACAAAGTTTATGCACAAAGTTTATGCACAAAGTTTATGCACAAAGTTTATGCACAGCATTTATGCACAACGTTTATGCACAAAGTTGATGCACAACATTTATGCAGAAATTTTATGCACAAAGTTTATGCACAAAGTTTATGCACAAAGGCTATTCACAAAGTTTATGCACAAAGTTTATGCACAAAGTTTATGCACACCGTTTATGCACAATGTTTATGCACAAACTTTATGCAAACACGTTTATGAACAAAGCTTATGCACAAGGTTTATGCACAAAGGTTTTGCACATAGTTTATGCACAACGTCGATGCACAAATTTTATGCACAAAGTTTATGCACAACGTCTATGCACAACATTTACTGACAAAGTTACTGCACAAAGTTTATGCACAAAGTTAATGCACGAAGTTTATGCACAATGTTTATGCACAAAGTTTTTGCACATAGTTTATGCACAGCGTTTATGCAGAAAGTTTTTTCACAAGGTTTATGCACAACTTTTATGCACAAAGTTTATGCACAAAGTTTATGGACAAAGTTTATGCACATTGTTTATGCACAACGTTTATGCACAAAGTTTATGCACAAAGTTTATGCACAACGTTTATTCACAGCGTTTAGTCACGAAGTTTATGGACAAAGTTTATGCACAAAGTTTATGCATAAAGTTGATGCACAAACGTTATCCACAAAGTAACTGCACAACGTGTATGCAAAACGTTTATGCACAAAGCTTATGCAAAATGTTTGTCCACAAAGTTAATGCACAAAGTTTATGCACAAAGTTATGCACAAAGTTTTTGCACAAGGTTTATACACAAAGTTTCTGCACAGAGTTTAAGCACAAAGTTTATGCAGAATGTTTATGCACAAAGTTTATGCACATAGTTTATGCACAACGTTTATGCACAATGTTTATGCACAATGTTTGTGCATAAAGTTTATGTACAATGTTTATGCACAAATTGTATGCACAAAGTTTCTGCACAAAGTTTATGCACAACATTTATGCACAAAGTGTTTGCACAAAGCTTATGCACGACGTTTATGCACAGAGTTTATGTACAAAGTTTATGCACAAAGTTTATGCAAAAGGTTTATGGACAAAGTTTATGCACAGAGTTTATGCCCAACGTTTATGCACAAAGTCTATGCACAACGTTTATGCACAAAGTCTATGCACAAAGTTTCAGCACAAAGTTTATGCACAAAGTTTATGCACAATGTTTATGCAGTAAGTGTATGCACAAAGTTTAAGCACACGTTTATGCACAAAGTCTATGCACAAAGTCTATGCACAAAGTTTATGCACAATGTTTATGCACTGAGTTCCTGCACAATGTTTATGCACAACGTTTATACACAAAGTTTATGCACAAATGTTATGCACAAAGTTTATGCACAAGGTTTATGCACAAAGTTTATGCACAAAGTTTATGTACAAAGGTTTGCACAACATTTATGTACAACATTTATGCACAAAGGTTATGCACAAATTTTATGCACACCGTTTATGCACAAAGTGTATGCACAAAGTTTAGGCACAAGTTTATGCACAACGTTTATGCACAACATTTATGCACAACGTTTATGCACAAAGTTTTGGCACAAAGTTTATGCACAAAGTTTATGCACAACATTTATGCACAAAGTTTTTGCACAAAGTTTATGCACAACATTTATGCACAGAGTTTATGCACAAAGGTTTTGCACAAAGTTTATGCACAAGGTTTATGAACAACGTTTATGCACAGATTTTACACATTAAGTTTATGCACAAAGTCTATGCACGACGTTTTTGCACAACGTTTATGCACAAAGTTTATGCACAAAGTTTATGCACAAAGTTTATGCACAAAGTTTATGCACAAAGTGTATGCACAAAGTTTAAGCACAAGTTTATGCACAAAGTCTTTGCACAAAGTTTATGCACAACATTTATGCACAACGTTTATGCACAAGGTTTATGCACAAGGTTTATGCACAAGGTTTATGCACAAGGTTTATGCACAAAGTTTATGCACAAAGTTTATGCACAACGTTTATGCACAAAGTTTATGTACAGCGTTTATGCACAAAGTTTATGCACAACGTTTATGCACAAAGTGTATGCACCAAGTTAAAGCACAGGTTTATGCACAAAGTTTATGAACAAATTTTGCGCACAACATTTATGCACAAAGTTAATGCACAAATTTTATGCACAAAGTTTATGCACAAGGCTTATGCACAAGGTTTATGCACAAATTTTATGCACAGAGTTTATGTACAATGTTTATGCACAAAGTTTTTGTACAACGTTTATGCACAAAGTTTATGCACAAAGTTTATGCACAACGTTTATGCACAAAGTGTATGCACAAAGGTTTTTGTACAAAATGTATGCACAAAGTTTATGCACAATGTTTATGCACAAAGTTTATGAACAATGTTTATGCACAAAGTTTATGCAGAATGTTTATGCACAAAGTTTATGCACAACGTTTATGCACAAAGTTTATGCACAAATTGTATGCACAAAGTTTATGCACAAAGTTTATGCACAACATTTATGCACAAAGTTTTTGCACAAAGTTTATGCACAACGTTTATGCACAGAGTTTATGCACAAAGTTTATGCACAAGGTTTATGAACAAAATTTATGCACAGAGTTTATGCACAATGTTTATGCACAAAGTCTATGCATAGACTTTATGCACAAAGTTTATGCACAAAGTTTATGCACAAACTTTATGCACAATGTTTATGCACAATGTTTATGCACAATGTTTATGTAAAACGTTTATGCACAGAATTCATTCACAAAGGTTATGCACAAAGTTTATGCACAACGTTTATGCACAAAGTTTATGCCCAAAGTTTATGCACAAGGTTTATGTACAAGGTTTATGCAGAACGTTTATGCACAAAAGTGATGCACAAAGTTTTTGCACAAAGTTTATGTACAACATTTATGTACAAAGTTGATGCACAATTTATATGCACAACGTTTGTGCACAAAGTGTATGCCCAAAGGATAGGCACAAGTTTATGCACAAAGTTTATGCACAACGTTTATGCACAACGTTTATGCACAAAGGTTTTGCAAAAAGTTGATGCACAAAGTTTATGCACAAAGTTTATGCACAAAGTTTATGCACAAAATTTACGCACAATGTTTACGCACAAAGTTTATGCACAAAATTTCTGCACAAAGGTTTTGAACAAAATTTATGCACGACGTTTATGCACAGAGTTTATGCACAAAGTTTATGCAAAACATTTATGCACAAGGTTTATGAGCAAAGTTTATACACAGAGTTTATGCACGAAGTTTATGCACAAAGTCTATGCACAACGTTTATGCACAAAATTTATGCTTCAAGGTTATGCACAACGCTTATGCACAACGTTTTTGCCCAAAGTGTATGCACAATGTTTAAGCAGACATTCATGCACAAAGTCTATGCACAAAGTTTATGCACAACGTTTATGCACACAGTTTTTGCACAAAGTTTATGCACAACGTTTATGCAAAAAGGTTTATGCATAAATTTTATGCACAATGTTTATGCACAACGTCATGCACAAAGTTTATACACAAAGTTTATGCACAAAGTTTATGTACAACGTTTATGCACAAAATGTATGCACAAAGTTGATGCACAAATTGTATGCACAATGTTTATGCCCTAAGTTTATGCAAAACGTGTATGCACAAAGTTTATGCAAAACATATACGCACAAAGTTTATGCACAAAGTTTATGCACAAAGTTTATGCACAAAGTTCAGGCACAAAGTATTTGCACAACGTCTATGCAGAACGTTTATGCACAACATTTATGCACAAAGTTTATGGAGAACGTTTATGCACAAATTTCATGCACAAAGTTTATGCACAACATTTATGCACAAAGTTTATGCATGAAGTTTATGCACAATTGTTATGCACAAAGTTTATGCACAATGTTTATGCACAATGTTTATGCACTAGTTTATGAACAACGTTTATGCACAACGTTTATGCACATAGTTTATGCCCAGTTTATGCAGAACGTTTTTGCACAACGTTTACGCACAACGTTATGCACAACGTTATGCACAAAGTTTATGCACAAAGTTTATGCACAACGTTTATGCACAAATTGTATGCACACAGCTTATGCACATATTTTATGCACAAAGTTTATGCACAACATTTATGCGCAATGTTTTTGCACAAAGTTCATGCAAAACATTTATGCACAGAGGTTATGCACAAGGTTTATGCACAAAGATAATGCACAAGGTTTATGAACAAAGTTTATGCACAGAGTTTATGCACAAAGTTTATGCACAAAGTCTATGCATAAAGTTGATGCACAAAGTTTATGCACAAAGTTTACGCACAAAGTTTATGCACAAAGCTTATGCACAAAGTTTATGCACAACGTTTATGCACAACGTTTATGCACAAAGTGTATGCACAACATTTAAGCACACGTTTATGCACAAATTCTATGCACAAAGATTATGCACAACATTTATGCACAAAGTTTATGCACGAAGTGTATGCAGAAAGTTTATGCACAAGGTTTATGCACAAGGTTTATGCAGAAAGTTTATGCACAAAGTTTATGCACAAAGTTTTTGCACAAAGTTTATGTAGAACATTTATGCACAAAGTGAATGCACAAAGTTTATGCACAACGTTTATGCACAAAGCGTATGCACAAAGTTTAAGCACACGTTTATGCACAACGTTTATGCAAAAAGTTTATGCACAATGTTTACGCACAAAGTTGTTGCACAAAGCTTATTCACAACGTTTATGCACAAAGTTAATGCACAAAGTTAATGCACAAAGTTTATGCACAAGGTTTATGCACAGGGTTTATGGACAAAGATTATGCACAAAGCTTATGCACAAAACTTATGCACAAAGTTTATGTACAACGTTTATGCACAAAGGTTATGCACAAAGTTTATGCACAAAGTTTATGCACAACGTTTATGCACAAAGTTTATGCACAAAGTTTGTGCACAAAGTTTATGCAAAACATATACGCACAAAATTTATGTACAAAGTTTATGCACAAAGTTTATGCACAAAGTTCAGGCACAAAGTATTTACACAACGACTATGCAGAAAGTTTATGCACAATATTTATGCACAAAGTTTATGCAAACGTTTATGCACAAACTTCATGCTCAAAGTTCATAAACAATGTTTACGCACAAAGTTTATGCACGAAGTTTATGCACAATATTTATGCACAAAGTTTATGCACAATGTTTATGCACAAAGGTTATGCACAAAGTTTATTCACAACGTTTATTCAAAAAGTTTATGCATAACGTTTATGCACAAAGTTTATGCACAACGATTATGCACAAAGTGTATGCACAAAGATTATGCACAAGTTTATGCACAAAGTCTATGTACAAAGTTTATGCACAAAGTTCATGCACAACGTTTATGCACAAAGTGTATGCACAAAACTTAAGCACAAGTTCATGCACACATTTTATGCACAAAGATTATGCACAGCGTTTATGCACAAAGTTTATGCACAATGTTCAAGCAAAACGTTTATGCAGAAGGCTTATGCACAAGGTTTATACACAAATTCTATGCACAAAGCATATGCACAAAGCTTATGCACAAAGTCTATGTACAACATTTATGCACAACGTTTATGCACAAAGTTTATGAACAACGTGTATGCAGAATGTTTATGCAAAACGTTTATGCAAAATGTTTGTGCACAAAGTTTATGAACAACATTAACGCACAAAGTTTATGCGGAAAGTTCATGAGCAAAGTTTATGCACAATGTTTACGCATAAAATTTATGCACAAATTTTATGCACAAAGTTTATGCATAACGATTATGCACAAAGTTTATGCACAATGTGTATGCTGAATGATTATGCACAGAGTCTATGTAAAATGTTTTTGCACAAACTTTATGAGCAAAGTTTATGCACAAAGTTTATGCAAAAAGTTATGCACAAAGTTTATGCATGACATATATGCACAAAGTTATGCAAAACGTTTATGCACAACGTGTATGCACAAAGTTTATGCACAAAGTTTATGCACAAAGTTTATGCACAAAGTCTATGCGCAAGGTTTAAGCACAAGGCTTATGCACAAAGTTTATGCAAAAAGTTTATACACAAAGTTGATGCACAAAGTTTAGGCACAAAGTATATGCGCAACGTTTATGCATAAAGTTTATGAACAACATTTATGCAAAACGTTTATGCAGAAAGTTTATGCACAAAGTCTATGCACAATGTTTTTGCACACCGTTTGTGCACAAAGTCTATGCACACATTTTATGCATAATGTTTATGCACAAATTTTATGCACAAAGTTTATACACAAAGTTTATGCACAAAGTTTATGCACAAAGTTGAGGCACAAATTTTAGGAACAAAGTTCATGCACAAAGTTTATGCACAAAGTTTATGCACAAAGTTTATGCAAAATGTTTATGCACAAAGTTTATGCAAAATGTTTTTACACAAAGTTTATGCACAAAGTTTATGCACAAAGTTATGCACAAAGTCTATGCACAACATTTATGCACAAAGTTATGAAAAATGTTTATTCAAAACGACTATGCACACAGTTTATGCACAATCTTTATGCACAACGTTTATGCCCAAAGTTTATGCACAAAGTTTATGCACAACGTCTATGCACAAATTTTATGCAAAAAAATTATGCACAAAGTTTACTTACAAAGTTTATGCAAAAAGTTCATGCACAAATGTTATGCACAAAGTTTATGCATAAATTTTATGCACAAAGTTTATGCACAGAGTTTATGAACAATGTGTATGCCAAATGTTTATGAAAAAAGTCTATCAAAAATGTTTGTGCACAATGTTTATGCACAAAATTTATGCACAAAGTTCATGCACAAAGTTATGCACAAATTTTATGCACAACAGTTTCTCACAACGTTTATGCACAACGTTTATGCACAAAGTTTATGCACAAAGTTTAGGCACAAAGTTTATGCACAACATCGATGCAAAAAGTTTATGCACATCATTTATGCACATATTTTATGCAGAACGTTTATGCACAATCTTTATGCACAAAGTTTCTGCACAACGTTTGTGCAAAACGTCTATGTACAACGTTTATGCACAACGTTTATGCACCATGTTTATGCACAATATTTATGCACAAAGTTTATGCAAAACATTTGTACACAAGCTTTATGCACAAAGTTTATGCACAAAGTTTTGGCACAAAGTTTATGCACATATTTTATGCACAAAGTTTATGCACAAAGCTTATGCACAAAGTTTATGCACAAATTTTATGCACAAAGTTTATGCAGAAAGATTATGCAGAACATTTATGCACAAAATTTGTCCACAAAGCTTATGAACTACGTTTACGCACAAAGTTTATGCATAAAGTTTTTGCACAAAGTTTATCCAGAAAGTTTATGCACAACGTTTATGAACAAAGTTCATGCAGAACGTTTATGCACAATTTTTATGCACAAAGGTTATGCACAACGTTTATGCACAAAGTTTATGCACATTGTTTACGCACAAAGTGTATGCACAAAGTTTATGCACAAAGTTTATGCACAACGTTTATGCACAAAGTTTATGCACAACGTTTATGCACAAAGTTTTTGCACAAAGTTTATACACAAAGTTTTTGCAGAACGTTTATGCGTAAATTTTATGCACAACGTTTATGCACAAAGGTTTTTCACATAGTTTATGCACAACGTTTCTGCAGCAAGTTTATGCAGAAAGCTTATGCCCAAGGTTTATGCACAAAGTCTATGCACAAAGTTTATGCACAAAGGTTATGCACAAAGGTTATGCACAATGTTTCTGCACAATGTCTATGCACAAAGTATATGCACCGACTTGATGCACAAAGTTTATGCACAAAGTTCATGGAGAAAGTTTATGCACAAAGTTTATGCTAAACGTTTATGCAGAATTTTTATGCACAACTTTTATGCACAAAGGCTATGCAGAACGTTTTTGCACAAAATTAGTGGACAAAGTTTATGCACAACGTTTACAAACAAACTTTATGCACAAAGTTTATGCACAAAGTTCATGCAAAAAGTTTATGCACAATATTTATGCACAAAGTTAATGCACAACGTTTATGCACTAAGGTCATGCACAAAGTATATGCTCAAAGTTTATTCATAACATTTTTGCACAAAATTTGTGCACAAAGTTTATGCACAACGTTTACGCACAAAGTTTATGCATAAAGTTTATGCACAAAGTTTATGCAGAAAGTTAATGCACAACGTTTATGAACAAAGTCCATGCAGAACTTTTATGCACAATTTTTATGCACAAACTTTATGCACATTGTTTATGCACAAAGTTTATGCACACCGTTTATGCACAAAGTGTATGCACAACGATTATGCACAACGTTTCACAAAGTTTATGCACAAAGTTTATGCAAAACGTTTATGCACAACGTTTATGCACAAAGTTTATGCACAACGTTCATGCACAAAGTTTATGCACAAAGTTTATGCACAAGGTTTATGCACAACGTTCATGCATAAAGTTTACGCACAAAGTTTATGCACAACATTTATGCACAAAGTCTTTGCACATAGTTTATGCACAAAGTTTATGCAGAACGTTTATGCACAAAGTTTATGCACAACGTCTATGCACAAAGTTTATGCACAAAGTTTATGCACAAAGTTTATGCACAAAGTTTATTCACAAATATTATGCACAAAGCTTATGCACAAATTGTATGCACAAAGTTTATGCACAATGTTTATGCAGAAAGTTTATGCACAACATTAATGCACAACGTTTATGCAGAATGTTTATGCACAAACTTTATGCACAAAGTTTATGCACAACGCTTATGTACAAAGTCTATGCACAACGTTTATGCACAAATTTAATGCACGAAGTTTTTGCATAATGTTTATGCACAAAGTTTATGCACAAAGTTAATGCACAAATTTTATGCACAAAGTTTATGCACAAAGTTTATGGAAAACATTGTGGCACAAAGTTTATGCACAACGTTTATGCACAAAGCTTATGCACAATGTTTATGCACTAAGTTCATGCACAAACTTTATGCACAAAGTTTATGCACAACGTTTACGCACAACGTTTATGCATAACGTTTATGCACAAAGTTTATGCAGAAAGTTTATGCACAATGTTTTTGGACAAAGTCCATGCAGAACGTTTATGCACAAACGTTATGCACAAAGTTTATGCACATTGTTTATGCACAAAGCTTATGCACAAAGTTTCTGTACAAAGTGTATGCACAAAGTTTATGCACAAAGTTTATGCACAACGTCTACGCACAAAGTGTGTGAACAACATTTATGCACAAAGTTTATGCACAAATTTTATGCACAAAGTTTATTCAAAAACTTTATACGCAAACGTTTCGCACAACTTTTATGCACAAAGTTTATGCACAAAGCTAATGCACAAAGTTTATGCACAAAGTTTATGCACAAAGTTCATGCACGACATTTATGCACAAAGTTTGTGCAGAAAGATTATGCACAAAGTTTATGCACAACGTTTATGCACAAATTTTTTGCACATAGTTTATGCACAACGTTTATGAAGAAAGTTTATGCACAAAGTTTATGCACAAGGTTTATGTACAAAGTCTTTGCGCATAGTTTATGTACAACATTTATGCAGAAAGTTTATGCACACATTTATGCACAACGTCTATGCACAAAGTTTATGCACATAGTTTATGCACAACGTTTATGCACAAAGGTTATGCACAAAGTTTATGCACAAAGTTTATTCACAAAGTTTATGCACAAATTGTATGCACAAACATTATGCACAAAGTTTATGCACAACGTTTATGCAAAACGTTATGCACAAAGTTCATGCACAACCTTTTTCCAAAAACGTTTATGCACAAAGTTTATGCATAAGGTTTATGCACAAAGTTTTTGTACATAGTTTATGCACAACGTTTATGCAGAAAGTTTATGCACAACCTTTATGCACAAACTTTATGCACAAAGTTTATGCACAAAGTTTATTCACAGAGTTTATGCACAACTTCTATGCACAAAGTTTATGCACAACGTCTATGCACAAAGTTTATGCACAAAGTTAATGCACAAAAAGTATCCACAAAGTGTATGCACAACGTGTATGCAAAACTTTTATGAACAAAGTTTATGCAAAATGTTTATGCACAAAGGTTATGCACAAAGTTTATGCACAAAGTTATGCACAAAGTTTATGCACAACGTTTATGCACAAAGTTTATGCACAATGTCTATGCACAACGTTTATTCACAAAGCTTATTCACAAAGGTTATGCACAAGTTTTATGCACAACGTTTATGCATAAAGTTTATGCACAAAAATTATCCACAAAGTGTATGCACAACATGTATGAAAAACGTTTATGCACAAGGTTTATGCAAATTGTTTGTGCACAAAGTTGATGCACAAAGGTTATGCACAAAGTTTATGCACAAATTCATGCACAAATTTTATGCACAACGTTTCAAACAAAGTCTATACACAACGTTTATGCACAAAGTTTATGCACGGTGTTAATGCACAATGTTTATGCACAAAGTTTATGCACAAAGTTTATGCACAAAGTTTATGCAGAAAGTTTAGGCACAAAGTCTAGGCACAAATTGTATGCACAAAGTTTATGCACAAAGCTTATGCACAAAGTTTTGTGCACAACGTTTATGCACAAAGTTTATGCGCAAAGTTTATGCAGAACATTTATGCACAAAATTTGTGCACAATATTTATGCATAACGTTTACACACAAAGTTTATGCACAACGTTTATACAGAAAGTTGATGCATAACGTTCATGAACAAAGTTTGTCCAGAACGTTTATGCACAAAGTTTATGCACAAAGTTTATGCCCAACGTTTATGCACAAAGTTTATGCACAAAGTTTATGCACAACGTTTTGTGCACGACGTTTATGCACAACTTTTATGTACAATGTTTATGCACAAAGTTTATGCACAATGTTTATGCACAAATTTTATGCACAAAGTTTATGCACAAAAATTATGCACAAAGTTTACGCACAAAGTTAATGCACAGCGTTTACGCACAAAGTTTATGCACAACGTTTATGCACAAAGTTTATGAACAAAGTCCATGCAAAACGTTTATGCACAAATTTTATGCACAAAGTTTATGCACATTGTTTATGCACAAAGTTAATGCACAACGTTCATGTGCAAAGTGTATGCACAAAGTTTATGCACAAAGTTTATGCAAAATGATTATGCACAAAGTTTATGCAAAAAGTTCATGCACGACATTTATGCACAAAGTTTATGCATAAAATTTGTGCAGAAAGTTTATGCACAAAGTTTATGCACAACGTTTATGCACAACATTTTGGCACATAGTTTATGCACAACGTTTATGCAGAAATTTTATGCACAAAGTTTATGCACAAGGTTTATGTACTAAGTTTTTGCACATAGTTTATGTACAATGTTTACGCAGAAAGTTTATGCACATAGTTTATGCACACCGTCTATGCACAAAGTTTATGCACAAAGTTAATGCACAAAGTTTATGCTTAAATTTTATGCACAAAGTTTATGCACAAAGTTTATTCACAAAGTTTATACACAAGTTTTATGCACAAACATTATGCACAAAGTTTATGCACAACGTTTATGCACAAAGTTTTGCACAAAACTTATGCACAACCTTTATTCAAAAACGTTTATGCACAAAGTTTATGCACAAGGTTTATGCACAAAGTTTTTGCACATAGTTTATGCACAATGTTTATGCAGAAAGTTTATGCACAACGTTTATGCACAAAGTTAATGCACAAAGTTTATGCACAAATTTTATTCACAAAGTTTATGCACAACGTCTATGCACAAAGTTTATGCACAATGTTTATGCACAACGTCTATGCACAAAGTTTATGCACAAAGTTTATGCACAAAGTTTATGCACAACGTTTATGCGCAGAGTTTATGCACAAAGTTTATGCACAAAAATTATCCACAAAGTGTATGCACGTTGTGTATGCAAAACTTTTATGAACAAAGTTTATGCAGAAAGTTTATGCACAAAGTTTATGCACAAATTTTATGCACAAAGATTATGCACAAACGTTCTGCACAAAGTTAATGCACAAAGTTTATGAACAAAGTTTATGCAGAAAGTTTATGCACAAAGTTTATGCACAAATTTTATGCACAAAGATTATGCACAAACGTTCTGCACAAAGTTAATGCACAAAGCTTATGCACAAAATTCATGCACAAAGTTATGCACAAAGTTTATGCACAACGTTTATGCACAAAGCTTATGCACAACGTTTATGCACAAAGTGTATGCAGAAAGTTCATGTACAAAGTTTGTGGACAAAGTTTATGCACAAAGTTTATGCACGACGTTTATGCACAAAGTGTTTGCACAAAGTTTTGGCACAACATTTATGCACAAAGTTTATGCACAAAGCTTATCCACAAGGTTTCTGCACAAAGTTTATGCACAAATTTTATGCAGAACGTTTATGCACAAAGTGTATGCACAAAGTTTATGCATAAAGTTTATGCACAAAGTTCATGCACAAAATTTATGCACAAAGTTTATGCACAAAGCTTAAGCACAAAGTTTATGTACAAAGTTTATACACAAAGTTTATGCACAAATTTTATGCACAAAGTTTATGCACAAAGTTTATGGAAAACGTTTTGGCACAAAGTTTATGCACACATTTTATGCACAAATTTTATTCACAAAGCTTATGCACAATGTTTATGCACTACGTTCATGCACAAACTTTATGCACAAAGTTTTTAAAAAACGTTTTTGCACAATTCTTGTGCACAAAGTTTATGCCCAACGTTTACGCATAAAGTTTATGCATAAAGTTTATGCACAAAGGCTATGCAGAAAGTTTATGCACAACGTTTATGAACAAAGTCCATGCAAAACAATTATGCACAAACTTTATGCACAAAGTTTATGCACATTGTTTATGCACAAAGTTAATGCACAAGGTTTATGTACAAAGTGTATGCAGAAAGTTTATGCACAAAGTTTATGCACAAAGTTTATGCACAACGTTTATGCACAAAGTGTATGAACAACATTTATGCACAAAGTTTATGCACAAATTTTGTGCACAAAGTTAATGCAGAAACTTTGTTCGCAAACTTTTTGCACAAAGTTTATGCACAAAGTTTATGCACAAAGTTTATGCACGAAGTTTATGCACAACGTTTATGCACAAAGTTTATGCACAAAGTTCATGCACAACATTTACGCACAAAGTTTATGCACAAAGTTTGTGCAGAAAGATTATGCACAACGTTTATGCACAACGTTTATGCACAACGTTTTTGCACATAGTTTATGCACAACTTTTATGCAGAAAGTTTATGCACAAAGTTTATGCACAACGTCTATGCACAAAGTTTATGCACATAGTTTATGCACAAAGTTTATGCACAAAGGTTATGCACAAAGTTTATGCACAAAGTTTATTCACAAAGTTTATGCACAAATTGTATGCACAAACATTATGCACAAAGTTTATGCACAACGTTTATGCACAAAGGTATGCACAAAGTTTATGCACAACCTTTATCCAAAAACGTTTATGCACAAAGTTTATGCACAAGGTTTATGCACAAAGTTTTTGTACATAGTTTATGCACAACGTTTATGCAGAACGTTTATGCACAACGTTTATGCACAAACTGTATGCACAAAGTTTATGCACAAAGTTTATTCACAGAGTTTATGCACAACTTCTATGCACAAAGTTTATGCACAACGTCTATGCACAAAGTTTATGCACAAAGTTAATGCACAAAGTTTATGCACAAAGTTTATGCACAAAGTTTATGCACAATGTTTATGCACAAAGGTTTTGCACAAAGGTTATGCACAACGTTTATGCAGAAATTTTATGCACAAAGTTTATGCACAAGGTTCATGCACAAATTTTATGTACAAATGTTATGCACAAAGTTCATGGAAAACGTTAATGCACAAAGTTTTTGCACGAAGTTTATGCACAAAGTTTATGCACAAAGTTAATGCACAAAAAGTATCCACAAAGTGTATGCACAACGTGTATGCAAAACGTTTATGAACAAAGTTTATGCAAAATGTTTATGCACAAAGGTTATGCACAAAGTTTATGCACAAAGTTATGCACAAAGTTTATGCACAACGTTTATGCACAAAGTTTATGCACAATGTCTATGCACAACGTTTATTCACAAAGTTTATTCACAAAGGTTATGCACAAGTTTTCTGCACAAAGTTTATGCATAATGTTTCTGCACAAAAATTATCCACAAAGTGTATGCACAACGTGTATGAAAAACGTTTATGCACAAGGTTTATGCAAATTGTTTGTGCACAAAGTTGATGCACAGAGGTTATGCACAAAGTTTATGCACAAAGGTATGCACAAAGTTTATGCACAACGTTTATGCACAAAGTCTATGCACAACGTTTATGCACAAAGTTTATGCACGAAGTTTATGCACAATGCTTATGCACAAAGTTTATGCACAAAGTTTATGCACAAAGTTTATGCAGAAAGTTTAGGCACAAAGTTTAGGCACAAATTGTATGCACAAAGTCTATGCACAAAGCTTATGCACAAAGTTCTGTGCACAACGTTTATGCACAAAGTTTATGCGCAAAGTTTATGCAGAAAATTTATGCACAACATTTGTGCACAATATTTATGCACAACGTTTACGCACAAAGTTTATGCACAAAGTTTATACAGAAAGTTGATGCACAACGTTCATGAACAAAGTTTGTCCAGAACGTTTATGCACAAAGTTTATGCACAAAGTTTATGCCCAACGTTTATGCACAAAGTTTATGCACAAAGTTTATGCACAACGTTTATGCACGACGTTTATGCACAACTTTTATGCACAATGTTTATGCACAGATTTTATGCACAATGTTTATGCACAAATTTTCTGCACAACGTTTATGCGCAAAAATTATGCACAAAGTTTACGCACAAAGTTAATGCACAGCGTTTACGCACAAAAGTTTATGCACAAAGTTTATGCACAAAGTTTATGAACAAAGTTTAGGCACAAAGCATATGCACAACGTTTATGCAGAAAGTTTATGCACAACATTAATGTACAACGTTTATGCAGAACGTTTATGCACAAACTTTCTGCACAAAGTTTATGCACAACGTTTATGCACAAAGTCTATGCACAACGTTTAAGCACAAAGTTTATGCACGAAGTTTATGCATAATGTTTATGCACAAAGTTTATGCACAAAGTTAATGCAAAAAATGTATGCACAAAGTCTATGCACAAAGTTTATTGAAGACGTTATGGCACAAAGTTTATGCACAAAGTTCATGCACAAAGTTTATGCACAAAGCTTATGCACAATGTGTATGCACTACGTTCATGCACAAACTTTATGCACGAAGTTTTTTAAGAATGATTTTTGCACAATACTTGTAAACAAAGTTTATGCACAACGTTTGCGCATAAACTTTATGCACAAAGTTTATGCAGAAAGTTAATGCACAACGTTTATGAACAAAGTCCATGCAAAACGTTTATGCACAAATTTTATGCACAAAGTTTATGCACAT
This sequence comes from Penium margaritaceum, assembly GCA_023375785.1. Lineage (NCBI taxonomy): Eukaryota > Viridiplantae > Streptophyta > Zygnematophyceae > Desmidiales > Peniaceae > Penium > Penium margaritaceum. The sequence continues at coordinate 158,798 of SZWC01002057.1, read as the reverse complement.
TGTTTATGCACAAAGTGTATGCACAAAGCTTATGCGAAACGTTTATGCACAAAGTTTATGCACAAAGTTCATGCACAACATTTATGGACAAAGTTTGTGCACAAAGTTTGTGCAAAACGTTTATGCACAAAGTTTATGCACAACGTTTATGCACAACATTTTTGCACATAGTTTATGCACAAAGTTTATGCAGAAAATTTATGCACAAAGTTTATGCACAAGGTTTATGTACAAAGTTTTTGCACATAGTTTATGTACAACGTTTACGTAGAAAGTTTATGCACATAGTTTATGCACACCGTCTATGCACAAAGTTTATGCACAAAGTTTATGCACAAAGTTTATGCACAAAGTTTATGCACAAAGTTTATTCACAAAGTTTATGCACAAATTTTATGCACAAACATTATGCACAAAGTTTATGCACAACATTTATGCACAAAGTTTTGCACAAAGTTTATGCACAACCTTTATTCAAAAACGTTTATGCACAAAGTTCATGCACAAGGTTTATGCACAACGTTTTTGCACATAGTTTATGCACAATGTTTATGCAGAAAGTTTATGCACAACGTTTATGCACAAAGTTTATGCACAAAGTTTATTCACAAAGTTTATGCACAACGTCTATGCACAAAGTTTATGCACAAAGTTTATGCACAAAGTTTATGCACAAAGTTTATGCACAACGTTTATGCACAAAGTTTATGCAGAAAGTTGATGCACAAAGTTTATGCACAAACTTTGTGCATAAACTTTGTTGTGCAGAAAGTTTATGCACAAAGTTTATGCACAACGTTTATGCACAGAGTTTATGCACAAAGTTTATGCACAAAAATTATCCACAAAGTGTATGCACAACGTGTATGCAAAACTTTTATGAACAAAGTTTATGCACAAAGTTTATGCACAAAGTTTATGCACAAGCTTTCTGCACAAAGTTTATGCACAAAGCTTATGCACAAAGTTTATGCACAAAGTTTATGCACAAAGTTTATGCACAAAGTTTATGCACAAAGTTTATGCACAAGCTTTCTGCACAAAGTTTATGCACAAAGCTTATGCACAACATTCATGCACAAAGTTATGCACAAAGTTTATGCACAACGTTTATGCACAAAGCTTATGCACAACGTTTATGCACAAAGTGTATGCAGAAAGCTCATGCACAAAGTTTGTGGACAAAGTTTATGCACAAAGTTTATGCACGACGTTTATGCACAAAGTTTTTGCACAAAGTTTATGCACAAAGTTTATGCACAAAGGTTATGCACAACGTTTATGCACAAAGTTTCTGCACAAAGTTTATGCACAAATTTTATGCAGAACGTTTATGCACAAAGTGTATGCACAACGTTTATGCAGAACGTTTTTGCACAAAGTTCATGCACAAAGTTTATGCACAAAGTTTATGCACAAAGTTTATGCACAAAGTTAATGCACAAAGTTTATGCACAAAGGTTATGCACAACGTTTATGCACGAAGTTTCTGCACAAAGTTTATGCACAACCTTAATGCATAAAGTTTTTTAACTAAATTTATGCACAAGGTATTTGCACAAAGTCTATGCACAAATTTTATGCACAAGGTTTATGCACAAAGTTTATGCACAATGTTTATGCACGAAGTTTATGCATAATGTTTATGCACAAAGTTTATGGACAAAGCTAATGCACAAATTTTATAAACAAAGTTTATGCACAAAGTTTATGTAAAACGTTTTGGCACAAAGTTTATGCACACATTTTATGCACAAAGTTTATTCACAAAGCGTATGCACAATGTTTATGCACTACGTTCATGCACAAACTTTATGCACAAAGTTTATGCACAACGTTTATGCAGAAAGTGTATGCACAAAGTTTATGCACAACGTTTATGCACAATGTTTTTTCACGACGTTTCTGCACAACTTTTATGCACAAACATTATGCACAGGGTTTATGCACAACATTTATGCTCAAACTTCTTGCACAAAGTTTGTGCACAACATTTATGCGCAACGTTTATGTACAAAGTGTATGCCGAAAGTTTATGCACAACATTTTTGCACAAAGTTTATGCACAAATGTTTCGCACAACGTTTATGCACAAAGTATTTGCGCAAAGTTTATGCACAAGGTTTACGCACAAAGATTATGCACAAAGTTTATGCACAAAGTTTCTGCAAAACGTTTATGCACAATGTTTATGCACAAAGTTTATGCGCAAAGGTTTTAGACAAAATTTATGCACAAAGGTTATGCACAAAGGTTAACCACAAGGTTTTTGCAAAACGTTTTTCCACAAAGTTTATGCACAACGTTTATGCACAAAGTTTATGCACAAAGTTTATGCACAAAGTTCATGCACAAAGTTTATGCACAACATTTATGCACAAAGTTTATGCACAAAGGTTATGCACAAAGTATTAGCACAACGTTTATGCACAAAGGTATTGCATAAAGTTTATGCACAAAATTTATGCACAAAGTTTATGCACCAAGTTAATGCAGAACACTTATGCACAAGATTTATGCACAAAGTTCATGCACAAAGTTATGCACAAATTTTATGCACAACATTTCTGCACAAAGTTATGCACAAAGTTTATGCACAATGTTTATGAAAAACGTTTATGCACAAAGTTTATGCACAACATTTATGCACAAAGTTTATACAACAAGTTTATGTACAATCGTTATGCACAACGTTTATGCAAAACGTTAATGCACAACCTTTATGCACAAAGGTTCCGCACAAAGTTTATGCACAAATTTTATGCACAATGTTTATGCACAACTTTAAGGCACAACGTTTATGCACAAAGTCTATGCACAAAGTTTATGGCCAAAGATAATGCACAAATGTGATGCACAAAGTTTATGCACAACGATTATGCACAAACGTTTATGCACAAAATTTATGCACAAAGTTTACGAACAACGTTTAAGCACAAACGTTTATGCACAAAATTTATGCACAAAGTTTATGAACAACGTTTATGCAAAAGTTTTATGCACAAAGGCTATGCATAAAGTTTATGCACAAAGTTTATGCACAAAGTTGATGCAGAACATTTATGCACAAAGTTTATGCACAAAGTTTATGCACAAAGTTTATGCACAACGTTAATGCACAAAGTGTATGCACAAAGTTTATGCACAAAGTTTGTGCACAAAGTTTATGCACAAGGTTTTTGCACAACGTGTATGCACAAACTTTATGCACAAAGTTTTTGCACAAAATTTATGCACAAAGTTCATGCACAACGTTTATGCACAGAGTTTTTGCACAAAAGTTCTGCACAACGTTTATGCACAAAGTTTATGCACAAGGTTTATGCACAATATTTATGCACAAATTTCTTCCACAATATTTGTGCACAACGTTTATGCACAAAGTTTATGTACAAAGTTTATGCACAAAGTTTATGCACAAAGTTTGTGCACAAAGTTTATGCAAAATGATTATGCACAACGTTTATGCACAAGGTTTTTGCACAAAGTTTATGCAAAAGGTTTATGCACCAAATTTATGCACAAAGATTATGCACAAAGTTTATGCACAAAGGTTATGCACAAAGTTTATGCACAAAGTTTATGCACGAAGTTTATGCAAAAAGCTTATGCACAACGTTCATGCAGAAAGTTATGCACAAAGTTTATGCACAACGTTTATGCACAAAGCTTATGCACAACATTTATGCACAAAGTGTATGCACAAAGTTCATGCGCAAAGTTTATGCACAAAGTTTATGCACAAAGTTTATGCCCAACGTTTATGCACAAAGCTTCTGCACAACATTTATGCACAAAGATTATACACAAAGGTTACGCACAAAGTTTATGCACAAAGTTTATGCACAAAGTTTATGCACAACGTTTATGCACAAAGTTTATGCACAACATATTTATGCACAGAGTTTATGCACATAGTTTATGCACAACGTTTATGCACAAAGTTTATGCACCAAGTTTATGTACAAAAGTTATGCACAACGCTTATGCAAAACGTTAATGCACAACGTTTATGCACAAAGGTTCTGCACAAAGTTTATGCACAAATTAAATGCACAACGTTTATGCACAAAGTCGATGCACAAAGTTTATGCACAAAGTTCATGCACTAATGTTATGCACAAAGTTTATGCACAAATTTTTATGCACAAATTTTATGCTCAAATTTTATGAACAACGTTTATGCACAAAGCTTATGCACAAAGTTTATGCACAAGGTTTATGCAGAAAGTTTATGCACAAAATTTATGGACAAAGTTTATGCACAAAGTTTATGCACAACGTTTATGCACACATTTTATGCAGAAAGGTTATTCACATAATTTGTGCACAAAGTTTATGCACAACGTTTATGCACAAAGTGTATGCACAAAGTTTATGTAGAAATTTTATGCACAAAGTGTATGCACAATGTTTTTGCACAAAGTTTATGCACAAAGTTTATGCACAAAGTTTATGCACAAAGTTCATGCAGAACGTTTATGCACAACGTTTATGCACTAAGTTCATGCACAACGTTTATGCACAAAGTTTATGCACAAAGTTTATGCACAAAGTTTATGCACAAAGTTTATGCATAAAGTTTCTGCACAAAGTTTATGCACAAAGTTTATGCACAAAGTTTATTCACAATGTTTATGCACAACGTCTATGCACAAGATTTATGCACAACATTGATGCACAAAGGTCTTGCACAACGTTTGTGCACAATGTTTATGCACAACGTTTATGTACAATGTTTATGCACAAAGTTTATGCACAAAGTATATGCACAAAGGTTTTACACAAAGTTCATGCACAACGTTCATGCACAACGTTTTTGCACAAAGTTTATGCACAATGTTTATGCACAAAGTTTATGCAAAACATTTATGCACAAAGTTTATGCACAAAGGTTATGCACAATGTTTACGCACAATGTTTATGCACAATGTTTATGCACAACGTTTATGCACAAAGTTTAACAACAAAGTTTATGCGCATAGTGTATGCACAACGTTTATATACAAAGTTTATGCACAAAGTTTATGCACAAACTTTATGCACAAAGTTATGCACAAAGTTTTTGCCCAACGTTTATGCACAAAGTTTATTCACAAAGCTTATGCACAAATTATATGCACAACGTTTATGCACAACTTTTAGACACAATGTTTATGCACAAAGTCTATGCGCAAAGTTTATGCACAAAGTTCATGCTCAAATGTTATGCACAAAGTTTATGCACAAAGTTTTATGCACAAATTTTATGCAAAAAGTTTATGAACAACGTTTATGCACAAAGTTTATGCACAAAGTTTATGCGCAAAGTTTATGCAGAAAGTTTATGCACAAAATGTATGCACAAGTTTTATGCACAAAGTTTATGAACAAAGTTTATGCACAAAGTTTATGCAGAAGTTTTATTCACATAATTTGTGCACAAAGTTTATGCACAACGTTTATGCACAAAGTGTAAGCACAAAGTTTATGCACAAAGTTTATGAACAAAGTTTATGCACAAAGTTTATGCAGAAGTTTTATTCACATAATTTGTGCACAAAGTTTATGCACAACGTTTATGCACAAAGTGTAAGCACAAAGTTTATGCAGAAAGTTTATGTACAAAGTTTATGCACAAAGTTTATGCACAAAGTTTATGCACAATGTTCATGCAGAACATTTATGCATTATGTTTATGCAAAACGTTTATGCACAACATTTATGCACAATGTTTCTGCACAAAGTTTATGCACAAAGTTTATGCACACCGTTTATGCATAAAGTTTTTGCACAAAGTTTCTGCACAAGGTTTATGCACAAAGTTTACTCACAACGTTTATGCACAAGGTTTATGCACAAAGCTTATGCACAAAGTTTATGCACAAAGTCTATGCACAAAGTTTATGCACAAAGTCCATGCACGAAGTTTATGCACAAAGTTTATGCACAAAGCTTATGCACAAAGTTTATGCACAACTTTTATGCACAACGTTTATGCACAAGGTTTATGCACAACATTTATGCACAAAGGTCTTGCACAAAGTTCGTGCACAACGTTTATGCACAAGGTTTATGTACAAAGTTTATGCACAAAGTTTATGCACAACGTTTTTGCACAAAGTTGATGCACAAAGTTTATGCACAACGTTTATGCACAACGTTTTTGCACAAAGTTTATGCACAATGTTTATGCACAAAGTTTATGCACAAAGCTTAAGCACAAAGGTTATGGATAAGGTTTATGCACAAAGTTTATGGATAAGGTTTATGCACAAATTTTATGCACAAAGTTTTTAAACAAAGGTTATGCACAAAGTTTATGCACAACGTTTATGCACAATGTTTATGCACAACATTTATGCACGCAGTTTAATAACAAAGTTTATGCACATAGTGTATGCACAACGTTTATATACAAAGTTTATGCACAATGTTTATGCACAAAATTTGTGCACAAAGGTAAGCACAAAGTTTTTGCACAACATTTATGCACAAAGTTTATGCACAAAGTTTATGCACAACGATTATGCACAAAGTTTATGCACCAATTTTATGTACAAAAGTTATGCACAAAGTTTATGCACAACATTAATGCACAACGTTTATGCACAAAGGTTCAGCACAACGTTTATGCACATATTATATGCATAACGTTTATGCACAACATTTAAGCCGAATGTTTATGCACAAAGTTTATGCACAAAGTTAATGCACAAAGTTTATGCACAAATGTTATGCACAAAGTTTATGCACAATGTTTTTGCACAAAGGTTTATGCAAAAAGTGTATGCACAACCTTTATGAACAACGTTTATGCACAAAGATTATGCACAACGTTTATGCACAAAGTTTATGCAGAACGTTTATGCACAAAATGTATGCACAATGTTTATGCACAAAGTTTATGCACAAAGTTTCTGCACAAACTTTATGCAGAAAGGTTATTCACATAATTTGTGCACAAAGTTTATGCACAACGTTTACGTACAAAGTGTATGCAAAAAGGTTATGCAGAACGTTTATGCACAAAGTTTATGCACAAAGTTTTTGCACAAAGTTCATGCACAAAGTTCATGCAGAACGTTTATGCACAAAGTTTATGCAAAACGTTCATGCACAACGTTTATGCACAAAGTTTATGCACAAAGTTTATGCACAAAGTTTATGCACAACGTTTATGCATACAGTTTTTGCACAAAGATTCTGCACAAAGTTTATGCACAAAGTGTTTTCACAAAGTTTATGCACAAAGTTTATGCACATAGTTTATGCACAACGTTTACGCACAAAGTGTATGCACAAAGTTTATGTAGAAAGTTTATGCACAAAGTTTATGCAAAATGTTTTTGCACAAAGTTTATGCACAAAGTTCATGCAGAACGTTTATGCACAACGTTTATGCACTAAGTTCATGCACAACGTTTATGCACAAAGTTTATGCACAAAGTTTATGCACAAAGTTTATGCACAATGTTTATGCATAACGTTTCTGCACAAAGTTTACGCACAAAGTTTATGCACAAAGTTTATCCACAACGTTTATGCACAACGTCTATGCACAAGGTTTATGCACAACATTTATGCACAAAGGTCTTGCACAAAATTTGTGCACAATGTTTATGCACAAGGTTTATGTACAAAGTTTATGCAGAAAGTTTATGCACAAAGTTTATGCACAAAGTTTATACACAAAGTTCATGCACAACGTTCATGCACAACGTTTTTGCACAAAGTTTATGCACAACGTTTATGCACTAAGTTCGTGCACAATGTTTATGCACAAGGTTTATGAACAAAGTTTATGCACAAAGTTTATGCACAAAGTTTTTGCACAACGTTTATGCACAAAGTTTATGCAAAACGTTTATGCACAACGTTTTTGCAAAAAGTTTATGCACAACGTTTATGCACAAAGTTTATGCACAAAGCTTAAGCACAAAGTTTATGGATAAGGTTTATGCACAAAGTTTATGCACAAAGTTTATAAACAAAGGTTATGCACAAAGTTTATGCACAACGTTTATGCACAAAGTTTATGCACAAAGCTTAAGCACAAAGTTTATGGATAAGGTTTATGCACAAAGTTTATGCACAAAGTTTATAAACAAAGGTTATGCACAAAGTTTATGCACAATGTTTATGCACAATGTTTATGCACAACTTTTATGCAACCAGTTTAATAACAAAGTTTATGCACATAGTGTATGCACAACGTTTATACATAAAGTTTATGCACAATGTTTATGCACAAAATTTGTGCACAACGTTATGCACAAAGTTTTTGCACAACGTGTATGCACAAAGTTTATGCACAAAGTTTATGCACAAAGTTTATGCACAAAGTGTATGCACCAATTTTATGTAAAAAAGTTATGCACAAAGTTTATGCAAAACGTTAATGCACTAGGTTCATGCACAAAGGTTCTGCACAACATTTATGCACATATTATATGCACAACATTTATGCACAACATTTAGGCACAAAGTTTATGCACAAAGTTTATGCACAAAGTTTATGCACAAATGTTATGCACAACGTTTATGCACAATGTTTTTGCACAAAGGTATATGCAAAAAGTGTATGCACAACGTTTATGAACAACGTTTATGCACAAAGTTTATGCACAAAGTTTATGCACAAAGTTTATGCAGAACATTTATGCACAAAATTTATGCACAAAGTTTATGCACAAAGTTTATGCACAAAGTTTATGCACAAATTTTATGCAGAAATGTTATTCACAAATTTGTGCATAACGTTTATGCACAACGTTTACGCACAAAGTGTATGCACAAAGTTTATGTAGAAAGTTTATGCACAAAGTTTATGCACAAAGTTTTTGCACAACGTTTATGCAAAACGTTCATGCACAAAGTTCATGCAGAACGTTATGCACAAAGTTTATGCAAAATGTTCATGCACAACGTTTATGCACAAAGTTTTTGCACAACGTTTATGCACAAAGTTTATGCACAACGTTTATGCATAAAGTTTTCGCACAAAGTTTCTACACAAGGTTTATGCACAAAGTTTACTCACAAAGTTTATGCACAAGGTTTATGCACAAAGTTGATGCACAAAGTTATGCACAAAGTTTATGCACAAAGTGTATGCACAAAGTTTATACACAAATTTTATGCACAAAGTTTATGGACAAAGTTTATGCACAAAGTTTATGCACAAAGTTTATGCACAACGTTTATGCACAACGTCTATGCACAAGGTTTATGCACAACATTTATGCACAAAGGTCTTGCACAAAGTTTGTGCACAACGTTTATGCACAAGGTTTATGTACAAAGTTTATGCACAAAGTTTATGCACAAAGTTTATGCACAACGTTTATGCACAA
>SZWC01002057.1:101942-149329 GCA_023375785.1 Penium margaritaceum | reverse complement strand
TGCACAAAGGTCTTGCACAAAGTTTGTGCACAACGTTTATGCACAAGGTTTATGTACAAAGTTTATGCACAAAGTTTATGCACAAAGTTTATGCACAACGTTTATGCACAACGTCTATGCACAAGGTTTATGCACAACATTTATGCACAAAGGTCTTGCACAAAGTTTGTGCACAATGTTTATGCACAAGGTTTATGTACAAAGTTTATGCACAAAGTTTATGCACAAAGTTTATGCACAAATTCTATACAAAAAGTTCATGCACAACGTTTATGCACAACGTTTTTGGACAACGTTTATGCACAACATTTATGCACAAATTTTATGCAAAACGTTTCGGCACAAAGTTTATGCATAGATTTATGCACAAAGTTTATGCACAAAGGTTATGCACAAAGTTTATGCACAACGTTTATGCACAATGTTTATGGACAACGTTTATGCACAAAGTTTAATAACAAATTTTATCCACAAAGTGTATGCACAACGTTTATATACAAAGAGTATGCACAAAGTTTATGCACAAACTTTATGCACAAAGTTATGCACAAAGTTTTTGCCCAACGTTTATGCAAAAAGTTTATGCACAACGTTTATGCACAACGTTTATGCACAAAGTTTATGCACCAATTTTATTTACAAAATTTATGCAGAACATTTATGCAGAAATTTAATGCAAAACGTTTATGCACAAAGGTTCTGCACAAACATTATGCACAAATTATATGCACAATGTTTATGCACAACTTTTAGATACAACGTTTATGCACATAGTCTATGCACAAGGCTTATGCACAAAGTTCATGCTCAAATGTTATGCACAAAGTTTATGCACAAAGTTTTATGCACAAATTTTATGCACAAAGTTTATGAACAACGTTTATGCACAAAGTTTATGCAGAAGGTTTATGCACAAAGTTTATGCAGAAATGTTATGCACAAAATGTATGCACAAAGTTTATGCACAAATTTTATGCACAAACTTTATGCACAAATGTTATGCACAAAATGTATGCACAAAGTTTATGCACAAATTTTATGCACAATCTTTATGCACAAATTTTATGCAGAAATTTTATTCACATAATTTTTGCACAAATTTTATACACAACGTTTACGCACAAAGTGTATGCACAAAGTTTCTGCAGAACGTTTATGCACAAAGTTAATGCACAAAGGTTATACACAAAGTTTATGCAGAACGTTCATGCAGAACGTTTATGCACAAAGTTTCTGCAGAACGTTTATGCACAAAGTTAATGCACAAAGGTTATACACAAAGTTTATGCAGAACGTTCATGCAGAACGTTTATGCACAAAGTTTATGCACAAAGTTTATGCACAACATTTATGCACAAAGTTTATGCACAAAGTTTATGCACAAAGTTTATGCACAACGTTTATGCACAACGTTTATGCATAAAGTTTTTGCACAAAGTTTCTGCACAAGGTTTATGGACAAAGTTTACTCACAAAGTTTATGCACAAGGTTTATGCACAAAGTTTATGCCCAAAGTTTATGCAAAAAGTGTATGCACAAAGTTTATGCACAAAGTTTATGCACAAAGTCCATGCACAAAGTTTATGCACAAAGTTTATGCACAAAGTTTATGCACACCGTTTATACACAATGTTTAAGCACAATGTTTATGCACAACATTTGTGCACAAAGGTCTTGCACAAAGTTTGTGCACAACGTTTATGCACAAGGTTTATGCACAAAGTTTATGCACAAAGTTTATGCAGAGAGTTTTTGCACAAAGTTTATGCACAAAGTTTATGCACAACATTTATGCACAACGTTTTTGCACAAAGTTTATGTGCAACGTTTATGCACAAAGTTTATGCACAAAGCTTATGCACAAAGTTTATGGATAAGGTTTATGAACAAAGTTTATGCACAAAGTTTATGCACAAAGGTTATGCACAAAGTTTATGCACAACATTTATGCACAATGTTTATGCACAACGTTTATGCACCCAGTTTAACAACAAAGTTTATGCACATAGTGTATGCACGATGTTTATATACAAAGTTTATGCACAACGTTTATGCACAAAATTTATGCACAACGTTTATGCACAACGTTTATGCACAAAGTTTATGCACAAATGTTGTGCACAAAGTTTATGCACAATGTTTTTGCAAAACGTTTTATGCAAAAAGTGTATGCACAACGTTTATGAACAACGTTTATGCACAAAGTTTATGCACAAAGTTTATGCAGAACGTTGATGCACAAAATGTATGCACAAAGTTTATGCACAAAATTTATGCACAAAGTTTATGCACAAATTTTATGCAGAAAGGTTCTTCATATAATTTGTGCTCAAAGTTTATGCACAACGTTTACGCACAAAGTGTATGCACAAAGTTTATGTAGAAAGTTTATGCACAAAGTTTATGCACAATGTTTTTGCACAAAGTTTATGCACAAAGTTTATGCACAAAGTTCATGCAGAACGTTTATGCACAACGTTTATGCACTAAGTTCATGCACAACGTTTATGCACAAAGTTTATGCACAAAGTTTATGCACAAAGTTTATGCACAACGTTTATGCATAATGTTTATGCACAACGTTTATGCACCCAGTTTAACAACAAAGTTTATGCACATAGTGTATGCACAACATTTATATACAAAGTTTATGCACAATGTTTATGCACAAAAGTTGTGCACAAAGTTTTGCACAAAGTTTTTGTACAACGTTTATGCGCAAAGTTTATGCACAAAGTTCATGCATAAAGTTTATGCACAAAGTTTATGCACCAATTTTATGTACAAAAGTTATGCACAAAGTTTATGCAAAACGCTAATGCACAACGTTTATGCACAAAGGTTCTGCACAACGTTTATGCACATATTATATGCACAACGTTTATGCACAACATTTAGGCACAAAGTTTATGCACAAAGTTTATGCACAAAGTTTATGCACAACGTTTATGCACAAAGGTTCTGCACAACGTTTATGCACATATTATATGCACAACGTTTATGCACAACATTTAGGCACAAAGTTTATGCACAAAGTTTATGCACAAAGTTTATGCACAAAGTTTATGCACAAATGTTATGCACAAAGTTTATGCACAATGTTTTTGCACAACATTTTATGCAAAAAGTGTATGCACAACGTTTATGAATAACGTTTATGCACAAAGTTTATGCACAAAGTTTATGCACAAAGTTTATGCAGAACGTTTATGCACAAAATTTATGCACAAAGTTTATGCACAAAGTTTATGCACAAAGTTTATGCACAAATTGTATGCAGAAAGGTTATTCACATAATTTGTACACAAAGTTTATGCACAACGTTTACGCACAAAGTGTATGCACAAAGTTTATGTAGAAAGTTTATGCAGAAAGTTTATGCACAAAGTTTTTGCACAACGTCTATGCAAAACGTTTATGCACAACGTTTATGCAAAACGTTTATGCACAACGTTTATGCAAAACGTTTATGCACAACGTTTATGCATAATGTTTTTGCACAAAGATTCTGCACAAGGTTTATGCACAAAGTGTACTCACAAAGTTTATGCTCAAGGTTTATGCACAAAGTTGATGCACAAAGTTATGCACAACGTTTATGCACAAAGTGTATGCACAAAGTTTATACACAAAGTTTATGCACAAAGTTTATGCACAAAGTTTATGCACAAAGTTTATGCACAAAGTTTATGCACAAAGTTTATGCACAAAGTTTATGCACAAAGTTTATGCACAAAGTTTATGCACAAAGTTTATGCACAAAGTTTATGCACAACGTTTATGCACAACGTCTATGCACAAGGTTTATGCACAACATTTATGCACAAAGGTCTTGCACAAAGTTTGTTCACAACGTTTATGCACAAGGTTTATGTACAAAGTTTATGCACAAAGTTTATGCACAAAGTTTATGCACAAATGTTATACACAAAGTTCATGCACAACGTTTATGCACAACGTTTTTGCACAAAGTTTATGCACAAAGTTTATGCACAAAGTTTATGCACAAATGTTATACACAAAGTTCATGCACAACGTTTATGCACAACGTTTTTGCACAAAGTTTATGCACAACATTTATGCATAAACTTTATGCAAAATGTTTCTGCACAAAGTTTATGCATAAGGTTTGTGCAAAACGTTTATGCACAAAGTTTATGCACAAAGGTTATGCACAAAGTTTATGCACAACGTTTATGCACAATGTTTATGGACAACGTTTATGCACAAAGTTTAATAACAAAGTTTATGCACATAGTGTATACACAACGTTTATATACAAAGTTTATGCACAAAGTTTATGCACAAACTTTATGCACAAAGTTATGCACAAAGTTTTTGCCCAACGTTAATGCACAAAGTTTATGCACAACGTTTATGCACAACTTTTATGCACAAAGTTTATGCACCAATTTTATTTACAAAATTTATGCAGAACATTTATGCAGAAATTTAATGCACAACGTTTATGCACAAAGGTTCTGCACAAACATTATGCACAAATTATATGCACAACGTTTATGCACAACTTTTAGACACATCGTTTATGCACATAGTCTATACAAAGTTTATGCACAAAGTTCATGCTCAAATGTTATGCACAAAGTTTACGCACAAAGTTTTATGCACAAATTTTATGCACAAAGTTTATGAACAACGTTTATGCACAAAGTTTATGCAGAAGGTTTATGCACAAAGTTTATGCAGAAATTTTATGCACAAAATGTATGCACAAAGTTTATGCACAAATTTTATGCACAAAATTTATGCACAAATTTTATGCACAAAATGTATGCACAAAGTTTATGCACAAATTTTATGCACAAACTTTATGCACAAATTTTATGCAGAAATTTTATTCACATAATGTTTGCACAAATTTTATACCAACGTTTACGCACAAAGTGTATGCACAAAGTTTCTGCAGAACGTTTATGCACAAAGTTAATGCACAAAGGTTATACACAAAGTTTATGCAGAACGTTCATGCAGAACGTTTATGCACAAAGTTTATGCACAAAGTGTATGCACAAAGTTTCTGCAGAACGTTTATGCACAAAGTTAATGCACAAAGGTTATACACAAAGTTTATGCAGAACGTTCATGCAGAACGTTTATGCACAAAGTTTATGCACAACATTTATGCACAAAGTTTATGCACAAAGTTTATGCACAAAGTTTATGCACAACGTTTATGCATAAAGTTTTTGCACAAAGTTTCTGCACAAGGTTTATGCACAAAGTTTACTCACAAAGTTTATGCACAAGGTTTATGCACAAAGTTTATGCACAAAGTTTATGCACAAAGTGTATGCACAACGTTTATGCACAAAGTTTATGCACAAAGTCCATGCACAAAGTTTATGCACAAAGTTTATGCACAAAGTTTATGCACACCGTTTATGCACAATGTTTATGCACAATGTCTATGCACAACATTTGTGCACAAAGGTCTTGCACAAAGTTTGTGCACAACGTTTATGCACAAAGTTTATGTACAACGTTTATGCACAAAGTTTATGCACAAAGTTTTTGCACAAAGTTTATGCACAAAGTTTATGCACAACGTTGATGCACAACGTTTTTGCACAAAGTTTATGTGCAACGTTTATGCACAAAGTTAAAGCACAAAGCTTATGCACAAAGTTTATGGATAAGGTTTATGCACAAAGTTTATGCACAAAGTTTATGCACAAAGGTTATGCACAAAGTTTATGCACAACATTTATGCACAATGTTTATGCACAACGTTTATGCACCCAGTTTAATAACAAAGTTTATGCACATAGTGTATGCATGATGTTTATATACAAAGTTTATGCACAACGTTTATGCACAAAATTTATGCACAAAGTTTATGCACAACGTTTATGCACAAAATTCATGCACAAATGTTATGCACAAAGTTTATGCACAATGTTTTTGCAAAAAGGTTTGTGCAAAAAGTGTATGCACAACGTTTATGAACAACGTTTATGCACAAAGTTTATGCACAAAGTTTATGCACAAAGTTTATGCACAAAGTTTATGCACAAATTTTATGCAGAAAGGTTATTCACATAATTTGTGCACAAAGTTTATGCACAACGTTTACGCACAAAGTGTATGCATAAAGTTTATGTAGAACGTTTATGCACAAAGTTTATGCACAATGTTTTTGCACAAAGTTTATGCACAAAGTTTATGCACAAAGTTCATGCAGAACGTTTATGCACAACATTTATGCACTAAGTTCATGCACAACGTTTGTGCACAAAGTTTATGCACAAAGTTTATGCATAAAGTTTATGCACAACGTTTATGCACAATGTTTATGCACAACGTTTATGCACCCAGTTTAATAACAAAGTTAATGCACATAGTGTATGCACAACGTTTATATACAAAGTTTATGCACAATGTTTATGCACAAAATTTGTGCACAAAGTTATGCACAAAGTTTTTAGACAACGTTTATGCACAAAGTTTATGCACAAAGTTTATGCACAAAGTTTATGCACAACGTTTATGCACCAATTTTATGTACAAACGTTATGCACAAAGTTTATGCAAAACGATAATGCACAACGTTTATGCACAAAGGTTCTGCACAACGTTTATGCACATATTATATGCACAACGTTTATGCACAACATTTAGGCACAAAGTTTATGCACAAAGTTTATGCACAAAGTTTATGCACAACGTTTATGCACAACATTTAGGCACAAAGTTTATGCACAAAGTTTATGCACAAAGTTTATGCACAAATGTTATGCACAAAGTTTATGCACAATGTTTTTGCACAAAGGTTTATGCAAAAAATGTATGCACAACGTTTGTGAACAACATTTATGCACAACGTTTATCCACAAAGTTTATGCACAAAGTTTATGCACAAAGTTTATGCAGAATGTTTATGCACAAAATTTATGCACAAAGTTTATGCACAAAGTTTATGCACAAAGTTTATGCACAAAGTTTATGCACAAATTTTATGCGGAAAGGTTATTCACATAATTTGTGCACAAAGTTCATGCACAACGTTTACGCACAAAGTGTAAGCACAAAGTTCATGTGGAAAGTTTATGCACAAGGTTTATGCACAAAGTTTTTGCACAAAGTTTATGCAAAAAGTTCATGCGCAAAGTTCATGCAGAACGTTATGCACAAAGTTTATGCAAAAAGTTCATGCACAACGTTTATGCACAAAGTTTATGCACAAAGTTTATGCACAAAGTTTATGCACAACGTTTATGCATAAAGTTTTTGCACAAAGTTTCCGCACAAGGTTTATGCACAAAGTTTACTCACAAAGTTTATGCACAAAGTCTATGTACAAAGTTTATGCACAAAGTTTATGCACAAAGTTTATGCACAACGTTTATGCACAACGTCTATGCACAAGGTTTATGCACAACATTTATGCACAAAGGTCTTGCACAAAGTTTGTGCACAACGTTTATGCACAAAGTTTATGTACAACGTTTATGCACAAAGTTTATGCACAAATTTTATACACAAAGTTCATGCACAACGTTTATGCACAACGTTTTTGCACAAAGTTTATGCACAACATTTATGCACAAAGTTTATGCAAAACGTTTCTGCACAACGTTTATGCATAAGGTTTATGCACAAAGTTTATGCACAAAGTTTATGCACAAAGTTTATGCACAAAGTTTATGCACAACGTTTATGCACAATGTTTATGCACAACGTTTATGCACAAATTTTTATAACAAAGTTTATGCACATAGTGTATGCACAACGTTTATATACAAAGTTTATGCACAAAGTTTATGCACAAACTTTATGCACAAAGTTATGCACAAAGTTTTTGCCCAACGTGTATGCACAAAGTTTATGCACAAA
Source organism: Penium margaritaceum (assembly GCA_023375785.1). NCBI lineage: Eukaryota > Viridiplantae > Streptophyta > Zygnematophyceae > Desmidiales > Peniaceae > Penium > Penium margaritaceum. The sequence continues at coordinate 141,474 of SZWC01002057.1, read as the reverse complement.
GTTTATGCACAACGTTTATGCACAAAGTTTATGCACCAATTTTATTTACAAAATTTATGCAGAACATTTATGCAGAAATTTAATGCACTACGTTTATGCACAAAGGTTCTGCACAAACATTATGCACAAATTATATGCACAACTTTTATGCACAACTTGTAGACACAACGTTTATGCACATAGTCTATGCACAAAGTTTATGCACAAAGTTCATGCTCAAATGTTATGCACAAAGTTTATGCACAAAGTTTTATGCACAAAGTTTATGAACAACGTTTATGCACAAAGTTTATGCACAAAGTTTATGCACAACGTTTATGCACAACGTTTATGCACAAAGTTTATGCACCAATTTTATTTACAAAATTTATGCAGAACATTTATGCAGAAATTTAATGCACTACGTTTATGCATAAAGGTTCTGCACAAACATTATGCACAAATTATATGCACAACTTTTATGCACAACTTGTAGACACAACGTTTATGCACATAGTCTATGCACAAAGTTTATGCACAAAGTTCATGCTCAAATGTTATGCACAAAGTTTATGCACAAAGTTTATGCAGAACGTTTATGCACAAAGTTAATGCACAAAGGTTATACACAAAGTTTATGCAGAAAGTTCATGCAGAACGTTTATGCACAAAGTTTATGCAAAAAGTTCATGCACAACGTTTGTGCACAAAGTATATGCACACAGTTTATGCACAAAGTTTATGCACAACGTTTATGCACAAGGTTTATGTACAAAGTTTATGCACAAAGTTTATGCACAAAGTCCATGCACAAAGTTTATGCACAAAGTTTATGCACAAAGTTTATGCACAACGTTTATGCACAATGTTTATGCACAATGTTTATGCACAACATTTGTGCACAAAGGTCTTGCAAAAAGTTTGTGCACAACGTTTATGCACAAGGTTTATGTACAAAGTTTCTGACAAAGTTTATGCACAAAGTTTTTGCACAAAGTTTATGCACAAAGTTTATGCACAACGTTTATGCCCAACGTTTTTGCACAAAGTTTATGTGCAAAGTTTATGCACTAAGCTTATGCACAAAGTTTATGGATAAGGTTTATGCACAAAGTTTATGCACAAAGTTTATGCACAAAGGTTATGCACAAAGTTTATGCACAACATTTATGCACAATGTTTATGCACAACGTTTATGCACAAAGTTTATGGATAAGGTTTATGCACAAAGTTTATGCACAAAGTTTATGCACAAAGGTTATGCACAAAGTTTATGCACAACATTTATGCACAATGTTTATGCACAACGTTTATGCACCCAGTTGAATAACAACGTTTATGCACATAGTGTATGCACGACGTTTATATACAAAGTTTATGCACAACGTTTATGCACAAAATTTATGCACAAAGTTTATGCACAACGTTTATGCACAAAGTTTATGCACAAATGTTATGCACAAAGTTTATGCACAAAGTTTATGCACAACGTTTATGCACAACGTTTATGCACAACGTTTATGCACAACGTTTATGCACAACGTTTATGCACAAAGTTTATGCACAAAGTTTATGCACAAAGTTTATGCAGAACGTTTATGCACAAAATTTATGCACAAAGTTTATGCACAAAGTTTATGCACAAAGTTTATGCACAAATTTTATGCAGAAAGGTTATTCACATAATTTGTGCACAACGTTTACGCACAACGTTTATGCACAAAGTGTATGCACAAAGTTTATGTAGAAAGTTTATGCACAAAGTTTATGCACAAAGTTTTGCACAAAGTTTATGCACAAAGTTCATGCACAAAGTTCATGCAGAACGTTTATGCACAAAGTTTATGCACAACGTTTATGCATAAAGTTTTTGCACAAAGTTTCTGCACAAGGTTTATGCACAAAGTTTACGCACAAAGTTTATGCACAAGGTTTATGCACAAAGTTTATGCACAAAGTTATGCACAAATTTTATGCACAAAGTGTATGCACAAAGTTTATACACAAAGTTTATGCACAAAGTTTATGCACAAAGTTTATGCACAAAGTTTATGCACAACGTTTATGCACAACGTCTATGCACAAGGTTTATGCACATTATTTATGCACAAAGGTCTTGCAAAACGTTTGTGCACAACGTTTATGCACATGTTTTATGTACAAATTTTATGCACAAAGTTTATGCACAATGTTTATGCACAAATTTTATACAAAAAGTTCATGCACAACGTTTATGCACAACGTTTTTGCACAAAGTTTATGCACAACATTTATGCACAAAGTTAATGCAAACCGTTTCTGCACAAAGTTTATGCATAAGGTTTATGCACAAAGTTTATGCACAAAGTTTATGCACAAAGGTTATGCACAAAGTTTATGCACAACATTTATGCACAACGTTTTTGCACAAAGTTTATGCACAACATTTATGCACAACGTTTTTGCACAAAGTTTATGCACAACATTTATGCACAACGTTTTTGCACAAAGTTTATGCACAACATTTATGCACAACGTTTTTGCACAAAGTTTATGCACAACATTTATGCACAACGTTTTTGCACAAAGTTTATGCACAACATTTATGCACAACGTTTTTGCACAAAGTTTATGCACAACATTTATGCACAACGTTTTTGCACAAAGTTTATGCACAACATTTATGCACAACGTTTTTGCACAAAGTTTATGCACAACATTTATGCACAACGTTTTTGCACAAAGTTTATGCACAACATTTATGCACAACGTTTTTGCACAAAGTTTATGCACAACATTTATGCACAACGTTTTTGCACAAAGTTTATGCACAACATTTATGCACAACGTTTTTGCACAAAGTTTATGCACAACATTTATGCACAACGTTTTTGCACAAAGTTTATGCACAACATTTATGCACAACGTTTTTGCACAAAGTTTATGCACAACATTTATGCACAACGTTTTTGCACAAAGTTTATGCACAACATTTATGCACAACGTTTTTGCACAAAGTTTATGCACAACATTTATGCACAACGTTTTTGCACAAAGTTTATGCACAACGTTTATGCACAACGTTTATGCACAAAGTTTATGCACAACGTTTGTGCCCAACGTTTTTGCACAAAGTTTATGTGCAACGTTGATGCACAAACTTTATGCACAAAGCTTATGCACAAAGTTTATGGATAAAGTTTATGCACAAAGTTTATGCACAAAGTTTTTGCACAAAGTTTATGCACAAAGTTTATGCACAACATTTATGCACAACGTTTTTGCACAAAGTTTATGTGCAACGTTTATGCACAAAGTTTATGCACAAAGTTTATGGATAAGGTTTATGAACAAAGTTTATGCACAAAGGTTATGCACAAAGTTTATGCACAACATTTATGCACAATGTTTATGCAGAACGTTTATGCACCCAGTTTAATAACAAAGTTTATGCACATAGTGTATGCACGACGTTTATATACAAAGTTTATGCACAACGTTTATGCACAAAATTTATGCACAAAGTTTATGCACAACGTTTATGCACAAAGTTTATGCAAAAATGTTATGCACAAAGTTTATGCACAAAGTTTATGCACAACGTTTATGCACAAAGTTTATGCACAAATGTTATGCACAAAGTTTATGCACAATGTTTTTGCACAAAGTTTTATGCAAAAAGTGTATGCACAACGTTTATGAACAATGTTTATGCACAAAGTTTATGCACAAAGGTTATGCACAAAGTTTATGCAGAACGTTTATGCACAAAATGTATGCACAAAGTTTATGCACAAAGTTTATGCACAAAGTTTATGCACAAATTTTATGCAGAAAGGTTATTCATTTAATTTGTGCACAAAGTTTATGCACAACGTTTATGCACAAAGTGTATGCACAAAGTTTATGTAGAAAGTTTATGCACAAAGTTTATGCACAAAGTTTTGCACAAAGTTTATGCACAAAGTTCAAGCACAAAGTTCATGCAGAACGTTTATGCACAAAGTTTATGCAAAAAGTTCATGCACAACGTTTATGCACAAAGTTTATGCACAAAGTTTATGCACAAAGTTTATGCACAACGTTTATGCACAAAGTTTATGCAAAAAGTTCATGCACAACGTTTATGCACAAAGTTTATGCACAAAGTTTATGCACAAAGTTTATGCACAACGTTTATGCATAAAGTTTTTGCACAAAGATTCTGCACAAGGTTTATGCACAAAGTTTACGCACAAAGGTTATGCACAAGGTTTATGCACAAAGTTTATGCACAAAGTTATGCACAAATTTTATGCACAAAGTGTATGCACAAAGTTTATACACAAAGTTTATGCACAAAGTGTATGCACAAGGTTTATGCACAAAGTTTATGCACAAAGTTTATGCTCAAAGTTTATGCACAACGTTTATGCACAACGTCTATGCACAAGGTTTATGCACATTATTTATGCACAAAGGTCTTGCAAAAAGTTTGTGCACAACGTTTATGCACATGTTTTATGTACAAATTTTATGCACAAAGTTTATGCACAATGTTTATGCACAAATTTTATACACAAAGTTCATGCACAACGTTTATGCACAACGTTTTTGCACAACGTTTATGCACAACATTTATGCACAAAGTTAATGCAAACCGTTTCTGCACTAAGTTTATGCATAAGGTTTATGCACAAAGTTTATGCACAAAGTTTATGCACAAAGGTTATGCACAAAGTTTATGCACAACGTTTCTGCACAATGTTTATGCACAACGTTTATGCACAAAGTTAGTTAACAAAGTTTATGCACATAGTGTATGCACAACGTTTATATACAAAGTTTATGCACAAAGTTTATGCACAAAGTTTATGCACAACGTTTATGCACAAAGTTTATGCACATAGTCTATGCACAAAGTTTATGCACAAAGTTCATGCTCAAATGTTATGCACAAAGTTTATGCACAAAGTTTTATGCACAAAGTTTATGAACAACGTTTATGCACAAAGTTTATGCAGAACGGTTGTGCACAAAGTTTATGCAGAAATTTTATGCACAAAATGTATGCACAAAGTTTATGCACAAAGTTTATGCACAAAGTGTATGCACAAATTTTATGTAGAAATTTTATTCACATAATTTGTGCACAAAGTTTATACACAACGTTTACGTACAAAGTGTATGCACAAAGTTTATGCAGAACGTTTATGCACAAAGTTTATGCACAAAGTGTATGCACAAAGTTTATGCAGAACGTTTATGCACAAAGTTAATGCACAAAGGTTATACACAAAGTTTATGCAGAAAGTTCATGCAGAACGTTTATGCACAAAGTTTATGCACAGAGGTTCTGCACAACATTTATGCACAAAGTTTATGCACAACGTTTATGCACAAAGTTTATGCACAACGTTTATGCATAAAGTTTTTGCACAAAGGTTCTGCACAAGGTTTATGCACAAAGTTTACTCACAAAGTTTATGCACAAAGTGTATGCACAAAGTTTATGCACAAAGTTTATGCACAAAGTCCATGTACAAAGTTTATGCACAAAGTTTATGCACAAAGTTTATGCACAACGTTTATGCACAATGTTTATGCACAATGTTTATGCACAACATTTGTGCGCAAAGGTCTTGCAAAAAGTTTGTGCACAACGTTTATGCACAAGGTTTATGTACAAAGTTTATGCACAAAGTTTATGCACAAAGTGTTTGCACAAAGTTTATGCACAAAGTTTATGCACAACGTTTGTGCCCAACGTTTTTGCACAAAGTTTATGTGCAACGTTTATGCACAAAGTTTATGCACAAAGCTTATGCACAAAGTTTATGGATAAGGTTTATGCACAATGTTTATGCACAAAGGTTATGCACAAAGGTTATGCACAAAGTTTATGCACAACATTTATGCACAATGTTTATGCACAACGTTTATGCACCCAGTTTAATAACAAAGTTTATGAACATAGTGTATGCACGACGTTTATATACAAAGTTTATGCACAACGTTTATGCACAAAATTTATGCACAAAGTTTATGCACAACGTTTATGCAGAAAGTTTATGCACAAATGTTATGCACAAAGTTTATGCACAATGTTTTTGCACAAAGGTTTATGCAAAAAGTGTATGCACAACGTTTATGAACAATGTTTATGCACAAAGTTTATGCACAAAGTTTATGCACAAAGTTTATGCAGAACGTTTATGCACAACATTTATGCACAAAGTTTATGCACAAAGTTTATGCACAAAGTTTATGCACAAATTTTATGTAGAAAGGTTATTCACATAATTTGTGCACAAAGTTTATGCAAAACGTTTATGCACAAAGTGTATGCACAAAGTTTATGTAGAAAGTTTATGCACAAAGTTTATTCACAAAGTTTTTGCACAAAGTTTATGCACAAAGTTCATGCACAAAGTTCATGCAGAACGTTTATGCACAAAGTTTATGCACAACGTTTATGCATAAAGTTTTTGCACAAAGTTTCTGCACAAGGTTTATGCACAAAGTTTACGCACAAAGTTTATGCACAAGGTTTATGCACAAAGTTTATGCACAAAGTTATGCACAAAGTTTATGCACAAAGTGTATGCACAAATTTTATACACAAAGTTTATGCACAAAGTTTATGCACAAAGTTTATGCACAAGGTTTATGCACAAAGTTTATGCACAAAGTTTATGCACAACGTTTATGCACAACGTCTATGCACAAGGTTTATGCACATTGTTTATGCACAAAGGTCTTGCACAAAGTTTGTGCACAACGTTTATGCACAAGGTTTATGTACAAATTTTATGCACAAAGTTTATGCACAAAGTTTATGCACAAATTTTATACACAAAGTTCATGCACAACGTTTATGCACAACCTTTTTGCACAAAGTTTATGCACAACATTTATGCACAAAGTTAATGCAAACCGTTTCTGCACAAAGTTTATGCATAAGGTTTATGCACAAAGTTTATGCACAAAGTTTATGCACAAAGGTTATGCACAAAGTTTATGCACAACGTTTATGCACAATGTTTATGCACAACGTTTATGCACAAAGTTTAATAACAAAGTTTATGCACATAGTGTATGCACAACGTTTATATACAAATTTTATGCACAAAGTTTATGCACAAACTTTATGCACAAAGTTATGCACAAAGTTTTTGCCCAACGTTTATGCACAAAGTTTATGGACAACGTTTATGCACTACGTTTATGCACAAAGTTTATGCACCAATTTTATCTACAAAATTTATGCAGAACATTTATGCAGAAATTTAATCCACAACGTTTATGCACAAAGGTTCTGCACAAACATTATGCACAAATTATATGCACAACATTTATGCACAACTTTTAGACACAACTTTTATGCACATAGTCTATGCACAAAGTTTATGCACAAAGTTCATGCTAAAATGTTATGCACAAAGTTTATGCACAAAGTTTTATGCACAAAGTTGATGCACAAAGTTTATGAACAACGTTTATGCATAACGTTTATGCAGAACGTTTATGCACAAAGTTTTGTAGAAATTTTATGCACAAAATGTATGCACAAAGTTTATGCACAAAGTTTATGCACAAAGTTTATGCACAAATTTTATGCAGAAATTTTATGCACAAAATGTATGCACAAAGTTTATGCACAAAGTTTATGCACAAAGTTTATGCACAAATTTTATGCAGAAATTTTATTCACATAATTTGTGCACAAAGTTTATACACAATGTTTACGCACAAAGTGTATGCACAAAGTTTATGCAGAACTTTTATGCACAAAGTTAATGCACAAAGGTTACACACAAAGTTTATGCAGAAAGTTCATGCAGAACGTTTATGCACAAAGTTTATGCACAAAGTTTATGCACAACATTTATGGACAAAGTTTATGCACAAAGTTTATGCACAAAGTTTATGCACAACGTTTATGCATAAAGTTTTTGCACACAGTTTCTGCACAAGGTTTATGCACAAAGTTTACTCACAAAGTTTATGCACAAGGTTTATGCACAAAGTTTATGCACAAAGTGTATGCACAAAGTTTATGCACAAAGTTTATGCACAAAGTCCATGCACAAAGTTTATGCACAAAGTTTATGCACAAAGTTTATGCACAACGTTTATGCACAAAGTCCATGCACAAAGTTTATGCACAAAGTTTATGCACAAAGTTTATGCACAACGTTTATGCACAATGTTTATGCACAATGTTTATGCACAACATTTGTGCACAAAGGTCTTGCACAAAGTTTGTGGATAACGTTTATGCACAAGGTTTATGTACAAAGTTTATGCACAAAGTTTATGCACAAAGGTTTTTCACAAAGTTTATGCACAAAGTTTATGCACAACGTTTATGCACAACGTTTTTGCACAAAGTTTATGCGCAACGTTTATGCACAAAGTTTATGCACAAAGCTTATGCACAAAGTTTACGAATAAGGTTTATGCACAAAGTTTATGCACAAAGTTTATGCACAAAGGTTATGCACAAAGTTTATGCACAACATTTATGCACAATGTTTATGCACAACGTTTATGCACCCAGTTTAATAACAAAGTTTATGCACAAAGGTTATGCACAAAGTTTATGCACAACATTTATGCACAATGTTTATGCACAACGTTTATGCACCCAGTTTAATAACAAAGTTTATGCACATAGTGTATGCACAAAGTTTATATACAAAGCTTATGCACAATGTTTATGCACAAAATTTATGCACAAAGTTTATGCCCAACGTTTATGCACAAAGTTTATGCACCAAATTTATGTACAAAAGTTATGCACAAAGTTTATGCAAAACGTTAATGCACAACGTTTATGTACAAAGGTTCTGCACAGCATTTATGCACATATTATATGCACAACCTTTATGCACAACTTTTAGGCACAACGTTTATGCACAATGTTTATGCACAAAGTTTATGCACAAAGTTTATGCACAAATGCTATGCACAAAGTTTATGCACAATGTTTTTGCACAAAGTTTTATGCAAAAATTGTATGCACAACGTTTATGAACAACGTTTATGCACAAAGTTTATGCACAAAGTTTATGCAGAACGTTTATGCCCAAAACGTATGCACAAAGTTTATGCACAAAGTTTATGCACAAAGTTTATGCACAAAGTTTATTCACATTGTTTGTGCACAAACTTTATGCACAATTTTTATGCACATTGTTTATGCACAAAGTTTAACAACAAAGTGTATGCACATAGTGTATGCACAACGTTTATGTACAAAGTTTATGCAAAAAGGTTATGCACAAAGGTTATGCACAAGGTTCATGCTTAAAGTTTATGCACAAAATTTATGCAAAACGTTTATGCACAAAGTTTATGCACATAATCTATGCACAAAGTTATGCAGAACGTTTATGCACAAGTTTTATGCACAAAGTTATGCAGAAAGTTTATGCTTAAAGTTTAGGCACAACGTTTATGCACAAAGTTATGCACAAAGGTTATGCACAAAGTGTATGCACAAAGGTTCTGCACATCGTTTATGCACAAAGTCTATGCAGAATATTTATGCACAAAGTTAATGCAATAATGTTATGCACAAAGTTTATGCAAAACGTGTATGCAGAAAGTTTCTGCACTAAGTTCATGCACAACGTTTATGCACAATGTTTATGCCCAATGTTTATGCACAAAGTCTATGCACAAAGTTTATGCACAAATTGTATTCTCAAAGTTTATGAACAAAGTTTATGCACAAAGTCTATGCACAAAGTTAATGCATCAAGTTAATGCACAAAGTTTATGCACAAATTTTATGCACAAAGTTTATGCACAACGTTTTTGCACAAAGTGTATGCACAAAGTTTATGCACAAAGGTTATGCACAAATTTTATGCACATTTTTATGCACAAAGTTTATGCACAAGGTTTATGGACAAAGGTTATGCACAAAGTTTATGCAGATTTTTTATGCACAAAGTTTATGCAGAATGTTTATGTACAAAGTTTATGCAGAAAGTTTATGTACAAAGTTTATGCAGAAAGTTTATGCACAACGTTTTTGCACAAAGTGTATGCACAACGTTTATGTACAAAGTTTATGCAGAAAGTTTATGCACAACGTTTTTGCACAAAGTGTATGCACAACGTTTATGTACAAAGTTTATGCAGAAAGTTTATGCACAACGTTTTTGCACAAAGTGTATGCACAACGTTTATGTACAAAGTTTATGCAGAAAGTTTATGCACAACGTTTTTGCACAAAGTGTATGCACAACGTTTATGTACAAAGTTTATGCAGAAAGTTTATGCACAACGTTTTTGCACAAAGTGTATGCACAACGTTTATGTACAAAGTTTATGCAGAAAGTTTATGCACAACGTTTTTGCACAAAGTGTATGCACAACGTTTATGTACAAAGTTTATGCAGAAAGTTTATGCTTAAAGTTTAGGCACAACGTTTATGCACAAAGTTTTGTAGAAATTTTATGCACAAAATGTATGCACAAAGTTTATGCACGAAGTTTTTGCACAAAGTTTATACTCAATGTTTATGCAAAATTTGTACGCACAAAGTTTATGCAAAATGATTACGCACAAAGTTTATGCACAAAGTTTATGCACAAAGGTATGCACAAAGCTTATACACATCTTGTATGCACAAAGTGTATGCATAATTGTTCTGCAAAACGTTTATGTACAAAGTTTATGCAGAAAGTTTATGCACAACGTTTATGCACAAGGTTTATGCACAAAGTTTATGCACAAAGCTTATGCACAAAGTTTATGCACAAAGTTTATACACAACGTTTATGCAGAATGTTTATGCACAAAGTTCATGCAAAAAGTTTATGCACAAAGTTTATGCACAACCTTTATGCACAAACTTTATGCAGAACATTTATGCAGAAAGTTTATGTAGAACATTTATGCACAAAGTTTTTGCACGAAGTTTATGCACAAAGTTCATGCACAAAGTTTATGCACAATGTTTATGCACAAAGTTTATGCACAACGCTTATGCACAAAGTTTATGCACAAAGGTTATGCACAACATTTATCCACAACTTTTATGCACAAAGTTTATGCACAAAGTTTATGCACAAAGTTTATGCACAAAGTTTATGCACAAAGTTTATGCACAAAGTTTATGCACAAAGTTCATGCACAAAGTGTATGCACAACGTTTATGCACGAAGTCTCTGCACAAAGTCTATGCACAAAGTTTATGCACAAGGCTTATGCACAAAGTTTATGCACAAAGTTCATGCACAAAGTGTATGCACAACGTTTATGCACGAAGTCTCTGCACAAAGTCTATGCACAAAGTTTATGCACAAGGCTTATGCACAAAGTTTATGCACAACGTTTCTGCACAACGTTTATGCACAAAGTTTATGCACAAATTTTCTGCTCAAAGTTTATGCACAAAGTTCATGCACAAAGTTTATGCACAACGTTTACGCACAAAGTTTATGCACAAAGTTTATGCACAAAGTTTATGCACAAAGTTTATGCGCAGAGTTTATGCACAAACGTTATGCACAAAGTTTATGGACAAAGATTATGCAAAAAGGTTATGCTAAACGTTTATGCACAAAGTTTATGCGCAGAGTTTATGCACAAACGTTATGCACAAAGTTTATGGACAAAGATTATGCAAAAAGGTTATGCTAAACGTTTATGCACAAAGTTTATGCACAAAGTTTGTTCAAAACGTTTTTGCACAGAGTTTATGCACAAAGGTTATGCACAAAGTTTATGCACAAAGTTTATGCACAACGTTTTGGCACAAGTTTATGCACAAAGCCTATGCTCAAACTTTATGCACAAAGTTTATGCACAAATGTTATGCACAAAGTTTATGCACAACGTTTATGCACAAAGTTTATGCACAAAGTTTATGCACAAAGTTTATGCACATAGTTTATGCACAAAGGTTATGCACAAAGTTTATGCACAAAGTTTATGCACAAAGTGTATGCACAACGTTTATGCACGAAGTCTATGCACAAAGTCTATGCACAAAGTTTATGCACAAAGTTTATGCACAAAGTGTATGCACAACGTTTATGCACGAAGTCTATGCACAAAGTCTATGCACAAAGTTTATGCACAAAGTTTATGCACAACGTTTATGCACAAAGTTTATGCACAAAGCTTAAGCACAAAGTTCATGCACAATGTTTATGCACAAAGTTTATGCACAAAGTTTATGCACAAAGTTTGTGCACAAAGTTTATGCACAAAGTTTATGCACAAAGTTTATGCACAAAGTTTATGAACAACATTTATGCAAAATGTTTATGCACAATGTTTATGCAAAGCTTTTATGCACAGATTTCATGCACAAAGTTTATGCACAACGTTTATGCACAGTGTTTGTGCAGAACTTTTATGCAAAATGTTTATTCACCATCTTTATGCACAAAGGTTATGCACAAAGTTTATGCAGATATGTTATGCACAACGTTTATGCACAAAGTTTATGCACAACGTTTATGCACAAAGTTTATGCACAACGTTTATGCAAAACGTTTATGCACAGAGTTCATTCACAAAGGTTATGCACAAAGTTTATGCACAAAGTTTATGCACAAAGTTCATGCACAACGTTTTGGCACAAGTCTATGCACAAAGCTTATGCACAAACTTTATGCACAAAGTTTATGCACAAATGTTATGCACAAAGTTTATGCACAAAGGTTATGCACAAAGTTTATGCACAAAGTTTATGCACAAAGTGTATGCACAACGTTTATGCACGAAGTCTATGCACAAAGTCTATGCACAAAGTTTATGCACAAAGTTTAGGCACAACGTTATGCACAAAGTTTATGCACAAATTTTAAGCACAAATGTTATGCACAATGTTTATGCAAAACGTTTATGCACAAAGTTTATGCACAAAGTTTATGCACAAAGTTTATGCACAACGTTTATGCACAAAGTTTATGCACGAAGTTTATGAACAACATTTATGAAAATTGTTTATGCACAATGTTTATGCAAAGCTTTTATGCACAGATTGTATGCACAAATTTTATGCACAAAGTTTATGCACAGTGTTTGTGCAGAACGTTTATGCAAAATGATTATTCACAATCTTTATGCACAAAGGTTATGCACAAAGGTTTTGCAGATGGGTTATGCACAACGTTTATGCACAAAATTTATGCACAAAGTTTATGCACAACGATTATGCACAAAGTTTATGCACAATGTTTATGCAAAACGTTTATGCACAGAGTTCATTCACAAAGGTTATGCACAAAGTTTATGCACAAAGTTATGCACAAAGTTTATGCACAACGTTAATGCACAAAGTTATGCACAGAGTTTATGCACAACGTTTATGCACAAAGCTTATGCAAAAGCTTTATGCACATTGTTTATGCACAAATTTTATGGACAGACTTTATGCACAACGTTTATGCAAATCGTTTTTGCATTAACTTCATGCACAGAGTTCATGCACAAAGTTTATGCACAACATTTATGCACAACAATTATGCACAAAGGTGATGCATAAAGCTTATGCACAAAGTGTTTGCTCAAAGGTTCTGCACAAAGTGTATGCACAACGTTTATGCACAAAGTTTATGCACAAAAGTTATGCAAGACGTTTATGCACAAAGTTAATGCACAAAGATTATGCACAACGTTTATGCACAAGTTTATGCACAAAGTTCATGCACAAAGTTTATGCACAAAGTCTATGCACAAAGGTTATGGAAAACGTTTATGCACAACGTTTATGTACAAATTTTATGCACAATGTTTATGCACAAAGTTTATGCACAAAGTTTATGCACAAAGTTCATGCACAAAGTTTATGCACAAAGTCTATGCACAAAGGTTATGGAAAACGTTTATGCACAACGTTTATATACAAATTTTATGCACAAAGTTTATGCACAAAATTTATGCACAAAGTTATGCACAAAGTTTTTGCCCAATGTTTATGCACAAAGTTTATGCACAAAGCTTATGCACAACGTTAATGCACAAAGTTTATGCACCAATATTATGTACAAAATTTATGCAGAACATTTATGCAAAAATTTAGTGCACAACGTTTATGCACAAAGGTTCTGCACAAACATTATGCACAAATTATATGCACAACTTTTATGCACAACTTTTAGACACAATGTTTATGCAGAAAGTCTATGCGCAAAGTTTATGCACAAAGTTCATGCTCAAATGTTATGCACAAAGTTTATGCACAAAGTTTTATGCACAAGTTTTATGCACAAAGTTTATGAACAACGTTTATGCACAAAGTTTATGCACAAAGTTTATGCGCAAAGTTTATGCAGGACGTTTATGCACAAAATGTATGCACAAAGTTTATGCACAAAGTTTATGAACAACGTTTATGAACAAAGTTTATGCACAAAGTTTATGCAGAAGTTTTATTCACACAATTTGTGCACAAAGTTTATGCACAACGTTTATGCACAAAGTGTAAGCACAAAGTTTATGCAGAAAGTTTATGCACAAAGTTTATGCACAAAGTTTATGCACAAAGTTTATGCACAATGTTCATGCACAAAGTTCATGCAGAACATTTATGCACAATGTTTATGCACAAAGTTTATGCACAACATGTATGCACAAAGCTTCTGCACAAAGTTTATGCACAAAGTTTATGCACACCGTTTATGCATTAAGTTTTTGCACAAAGTTTCTGCACAAGGTTTATGCACAAAGTTTACTCACAAAGTTTATGCACAAGGTTTATGCACAAAGCTTATGCACAAAGTTTATGCACAAAGTGTATGCACAAAGTTTATGCACAAAGTCTATGCACAAAGTTTATGCACAAAGTTTATGCACAAAGTTTATGCACAACATTTATGCACAAAGTTTCTGCACAAAGTTTATGCACAAAGTTTATGCACACCGTTTATGCATTAAGTTTTTGCACAAAGTTTCTGCACAAGGTTTATGCACAAAGTTTACGCACAAAGTTTATGCACAAGGTTTATGCACAAAGTTTATGCACAAAGTTTTTAAACAAAGGTTATGCACAAAGTTTATGCACAACGTTTATGCACAATGTTTATGCACAACGTTTATGCACCCAGTTTAATAACAAAGTTTATGCACATAGTGTATGCACAACGTTTATATACAAAGTTTATGCACAATGTTTATGCACAAAATTTGTGCACAAAGGTAAGCACAAAGTTTTTGCACAACATTTATGCACAAAGTTTATGCACAACGTTTATGCACAACGTTTATGCACAAAGTTTATGCACCAATTTTATGTACAAAAGTTATGCACAAAGTTTATGCAAAACATTAATGCACAACGTTTATGCACAAAGGTTCTGCACAACGTTTATGCACAAAGGTTCTGCACAACGTTTATGCACATATTATATGCACAACATTTATGCACAACATTTAGGCACAACGTTTATGCACAAAGTTTATGCACAAAGTTTATGCACAAAGTTTATGCACAAATGTTATGCACAAAGTTTATTCACATAATTTGTGCACAAAGTTTATGCACAACGTTTACGCACAAAGTGTATGCACAAAGTTTATGCAGAAAGTTTATGCACAAAGTTTATGCACAAAGTTTTTGCACAAAGTTTATGCACAAAGTTCATGCACAAAGTTCATGCAGAACGTTTATGCACAAAGTTTATGCAAAACGTTCATGCACAACGTTCATGCACAAAGTTTATGCACAAAGTTTATGCACAACGTTTATGCATACAGTTTTTGCACAAAGTTTCTGCACAAGGTTTATGTACAAAGGTTTTTCACAAAGTTTATGCACAAAGTTTATGCACAAAGTTTATGCACAACGTTTACGTACAAAGTGTATGCACAACGTTTATGTAGAAAGTTTATGCACAAAGTTTATGCAAAATGTTTTTGCACAAAGTTTATGCCCAAAGTTTATGCACAATGTTCATGCAGAACGTTTATGCACAACGTTTATGCACTAAGTTCATGCACAACGTTTATGCACAAAGTTTATGCACAAAGTTTATGCACAACGTTTATGCACTAAGTTCATGCACAACGTTTATGCACAAAGTTTATGCACAAAGTTTATGCACAAAGTTTATGCACAACGTTTATGCATAAAGTTTATGCACAAAGTTTACGCACAAAGTTTATGCACAAAGTTTATCCACAACGTTTATGCACAATGTCTATGCACAAGGTTTATGCACAACATTTATGCACAAAGGTCTTGCACAAAGTTTGTGCACAATGTTTATGCACAAGGTTTATGTACAAAGTTTATGCAGAAAGTTTATGCACAAAGTTTATGCACAAAGTTTATACACAAAGTTCATGCACAACGTTCATGCACAACGTTTTTGCAGAAAGTTTATGCACAATGTTTATGCACAAAGTTTATGCAAAACGTTTATGCACAAAGTTTATGCATAAGGTTTATGCACAAAGTTTATGCACAAAGGTTATGCACAATGTTTACGCACAACGTTTATGCACAAAGTTTATGCATAAGGTTTATGCACAAAGTTTATGCACAAAGGTTATGCACAATGTTTACGCACAACGTTTATGCACAATGTTTATGAACAACGTTTATGCACAAAGTTTAATAACAAGGTTTATGCGCATAGTGTATGCACAACGTTTATATACAAAGTTTATGCAGAAAGTTTATGCACAAAATTTATGTACAAAGTTATGCACAAAGTTTTTTCCCAACGTTCATGCACAAACGTTATGCCCAAAGCTTATGCACAACGTTAATGCACAACGTTTCTGCACCAATTTTATGTACAAAATTTATGCAGAACGTGTATGCAAAAATTTAATGCAGAACGTTTATGAACAAAGGTTCTGCACAAACATTATGCACAAATAATATGCACAACGTTTACGCACAACTTTTAGACACAAAGTTTATGCACAATGTCTATGCGCAAAGTTTATGCACAAAGTTCATGCTCAAATGTTATGCATAAAGTTTATGCACAAAGTTTTATGCACAAATTTTATGCACAAAGTTTATGAACAACGATTATGCACAAAGTTTATGCACAAAGTTTATGCAGAAAGTTTATGCACAAAATGTATGCACAAAGTGTATGCACAAAGTTTATGCACAAAGTTTATGCAGAAGTTTTATTCACATAATTTGTGCACAAAGTTTATGCACAACGTTTACGCACAATGTGTAAGCACAAAGTTTATGCAGAAAGTTTATGCACAAAGTTTATGCACAAAGTTTATGCACAAAGTTTATGCAGAATGTTTATGCACAAAGTTCATGCAGAACGTTTATGCACAAAGTTTATGCACAAAGTTTATGCACAAAGTTTATGCAGAATGTTTATGCACAAAGTTCATGCAGAACGTTTATGCACAATGTTTAGGCACAAAGTTTATGCACAACACTTATGCACAAAGTTTCTGCACAAAGTTTATGCACAAAGTTTATGCACACCGTTTATGCATAACGTTTTTGCACAAATTTTCTGCACAAGGTTTATGCACAAAGCTTACTCACAAAGTTTATGCACAAGGTTTATGCACAAATTTTATGCACAAAGTTTATGCACAAAGTGTATGCACAAAGTTTATGCACAAAGTCCATGCACAAAGTTTATGCACAAAGTTTATGCACAAAGCTTATGCACAAAGTTAATGCACAACTTTTATGCACAACGTTTATGCACAAGGTTTATGCACAACATTTATGCACAAAGGTCTTGCACAAAGTTCGTGCACAATGTTTATGCACAAGGTTTATGAACAAAGTTTATGCACAAAGTTTATGCACAAAGTTTTTGCACAACGTTTATGCACAAAGTTTATGCAAAACGTTTATGCACAACGTTTTTGCACAAAGTTTATGCACAACGTTTATGCACAAAGTTTATGCACAAAGCTTAAGCACAAAGTTTATGGATAAGGTTTATGCACAAAGTTTATGCACAAAGCTTAAGCACAAAGTTTATGGATAAGGTTTATGCACAAAGTTTATGCACAAAGTTTATAAACAAAGGTTATGCACAAAGTTTATGCACAATGTTTATGCACAATGATTATGCACAACTTTTATGCACCCAGTTTAATAACAAAGTTTATGCACATAGTGTATGCACAACGTTTATATACAAAGTTTATGCACAATGTTTATGCAGAAAATTTGTGCACAAAGTTATGCACAAAGTTTTTGCACAACGTGTATGCACAAAGTTTATGCACAAAGTTTATGCACAAAGTTTATGCACCAATTTTATGTGCAAAAGTTATGTACAAAGTTTATGCAAAACGTTAATGCACTACGTTCATGCACAAAGGTTCTGCACAATGTTTATGCACATATTATATGCACAACGTTTATGCACAAGATTTAGGCACAAAGTTTATGCACAAAGTTTATGCACAAAGTTTATGTACAAAGTTTATGCACAAATGTTATGCACAACGTTTATGCACAATGTTTTTGCACAAAGGTTTATGCAAAAAGTGTATGCACAACGTTTATGAACAACGTTTATGCACAAAGTTTATGCACAACGTTTATGCACAAAGTTTATGCAGAACGCTTATGCACAAAATTTATGCACAAAGTTTATGCACAAAGTTTATGCACAAAGTTTATGCACAACTTTTATACACAAAGTTCATGCACAACGTTTATGCACAACGTTTTTGCACAAAGTTTATGCACAACATTTATGCACAAATTTTATGCAAAACGTTTCGGCACAAAGTTTATGCATAGATTTATGCACAAAGTTTATGCACAAAGTTTATGCACAAAGGTTATGCACAAAGTTTGTGCACAACGTTTATGCACAATGTTTATGGACAACGTTTATGCACAAAGTTTAATAACAAAGTTTATCCACATAGTGTATGCACAACGTTTATATACAAAGTTTATGCACAAAGTTTATGCACAACGTTTATGCACAATGTTTATGGACAACGTTTATGCACAAAGTTTAATAACAAAGTTTATCCACATAGTGTATGCACAACGTTTATATACAAAGTTTATGCACAAAGTTTATGCACAAACTTTATGCACAAAGTTATGCACAAAGTTTTTGCCCAACGTTTATGCACAAAGTTTATGCACAACGTTTATGCACAACGTTTATGCACAACGTTTATGCACCAATTTTATCTACAAAATTTATGCAGAACATTTATGCAGAAATTTAATGCACAACGTTTATGCACAAAGGTTCTGCACAAACATTATGCACAAATTATATGCACAATGTTTATGCACAACTTTTAGACACAACGTTTATGCACATAGTCTATGCACAAAGTTTATGCACAAAGTTCATGCTCAAATGTTATGCACAAAGTTTACGCACAACGTTTTATGCACAAATGTTATGCACAAAGGTTTATGAACAACGTTTATGCACAAAGTTTATGCAGAACGTTTATGCACAAAGTTTATGCAGAAATTTTATGCACAAAATGTATGCACAAAGTTTATGCACAAAGTTTATGCACAAAGTTTATGCACAAAGTTTATGCAGAAATTTTATTCACAAAATTTGTGCACAAAGTTTATACACAACGTTTACGCACAAAGTGTATGCACAAAGTTTATGCAGAACGTTTATGCACAAAGTTAATGCACAAAGGTTATACACAAAGTTTATGCAGAAAGGTCATGCAGAACGTTTATGCACAAAGTTTATGCACAAAGTTTATGCACAACATTTATGCACAAAGTTTATGCACAAAGTTTATGCACAAAGTTTATGCACAACGTTTATGCATAAAGTTTTTGCACAAAGTTTCTGCACAAGGTTTATGCACAAAGTTTATGCACAAAGTTTATGCACAAAGTTTATGCACAACGTTTATGCATAAAGTTTTTGCACAAAGTTTCTGCACAAGGTTTATGCACAAAGTTTACTCAAAAAGTTTATGCACAAGGTTTATGCACAAAGTTTATGCACAAAGTTTATGCACAAAGTGTATGCACAAAGTTTATGCACAAATTTTATGCACAAAGTCCATGCACAAAGTTTATGCACAAAGTTTATGCACAACGTTTATGCACACCGTTTATGCACAATGTTTATGCACAATGTTTATGCACAACATTTGTGCACAAAGGTCTTGCACAAAGTTTGTGCACAACGTTTATGCACAAGGTTTATGTAGAAAGTTTATGCACAAAGTTTATGCACAAAGTTTTTGCACAAAGTTTATGCACAAAGTTTATGCACAACGTTTATGCACAACGTTTTTGCACAAAGTTTATGTGCAACGTTTATGCACAAAGTTTATGCACAAAGCTTATGCACAAAGTTTATGGATAAGGTTTATGCACAAAGTTTATGCACAAAGTTTATGCACAAAAGTTATGCACAAAGTTTATGCACAACATTTATGCACAATGTGTATGCACAACGTTTATGCACCCAGTTTAATAACAACGTTTATGCACATAGTGTATGCATGATGTTTATATACAAAGTTTATGCACAACGTTTATGCACAAAATTTATGCACAAAGTTTATGCACAAAGTTTATGCAGAATGTTTATGCACAAAATGTATGCACAAAGTTTATGCACAAAGTTTATGCACAAAGTTTATGCACAAATTTTATGCACAAAGTTTATGCAGAATGTTTATGCACAAAATGTATGCACAAAGTTTATGCACAAAGTTTATGCACAAAGTTTATGCACAAATTTTATGCAGAAAGGTTATTCACATAATTTGTGCACAAATTTTATGCACAACGTTTACGCACAAAGTGTATGCACAAAGTTTATGTAGAAAGTTTATGCACAAAGTTTATGCACAATATTTTTGCACAAAGTTTATGCACAAAGTTTATGCACAAAGTTCATGCAGAACGTTTATGCACAACATTTATGCACTAAGTTCATGCACAACGTTTATGCACAAAGTTTATGCACAAAGTTTATGCACAAAGTTTATGCACAATGTTTATGCAAAATGTTTATGCACAACGTTTATGCACCCATTTTAATAACAACGTTTATGCACATAGTGTATGCACAACGTTTATAAATAAAGTTTATGCACAATGTTTATGCACAAACTTTGTGCACAAAGTTATGCACAAAGTTTTTGTACAACGTTTATGCACAAAGTTTATGCACAAAGTTTATGCACAAAGTTATGCACAAAGTTTATGCAAAACGTTAATGCACAACGTTTATGCACAAAGGTTCTGCACAACGTTTATGCACATATTATATGCACAACGTTTATGCACAACATTTAGGCACAAAGTTTATGCACAAAGTTTATGCACATAGTTTATGCACAAATGTTATGCACAAAGTTTATGCACAATGTATTTGCACAAAGGTTTATGTAAAAAGTGTATGCACAACGTTTATGAACAACATTTATGCACAACGTTTATGCACAAAGTTTATGCACAAAGTTTATGCAGAACGTTTATGCACAAAATTTATGCACAAAGTTTATGCACAAAGTTTATGCACAAAGTTTATGCACAAATTTTATGCGGAAAGGTTATTCACATAATTTGTGCACAAAGTTTATGCACAACGTTTACGCACAAAGTGTATGCACAAAGTTTATGTGGAAAGTTTATGCACAAAGTTTATGCACAAAGTTTATGCAAAAAGTTCATGCACAAAGTTCATGCAGAACGTTATGCACAAAGTTTATGCAAAAAGTTCATGCACAACGTTTATGCACAAAGTTTATGCACAAAGTTTATGCACAAAGTTTATGCACAACGTTTATGCATAAAGTTTTTGCAAAACGTTTCTGCACAAGGTTTATGCACAAAGTTTACTCACAAAGTTTATGAACAAGGTTTATGCACAAAGTTGATGCACAAAGTTATGCACAAAGTTTATGCAAAACGTGTATGCACAAAGTTTATACACAAAGTTTATGCACAAAGTCTATGTACAAAGTTTATGCACAAAGTTTATGCACAAAGTTTATGCACAACGTTTATGCACAACGTCTATGCACAACGTCTATGCACAACATTTATGCACAAAGGTCTTGCACAAAGTTTGTGCACAACGTTTATGCACAAGGTTTATGTACAAAGTTAATGCACAAAGTTTATGCACAAAGTTTATGCACAAATTTTATACACAAAGTTCATGCACAACGTTTATGCACAACGTTTTAGCACAAAGTTTATGCACAACATTTATGCACAAAGTTTATGCAAAATGTTTCTGCACAAAGTTTATGCATAAGGTTTATGCACAAAGTTTATGCACAAAGTTTATGCACAAAGGTTATGCACAAAGTTTATGCACAACGTTTATGCACAATGTTTATGCACAACGTTTATGCATAAATTTTAATAACATAGTTTATGCACATAGTGTATGCACAACATTTATATACAAAGTTTATGCACAAAGTTTATGCACAAACTTTATGCACAAAGTTATGCACAAAGTTTTTGCCCAACGTGTATGCACAAAGTTTATGCACAAAGTTTATGCACAACGTTTATGCACAAAGTCTATGCACCAATTTTATTTACAAAGTTTATGCAGAACATTTATGCAGAAATTTAATGCACTACGTTTATGCACAAAGGTTCTGCACAAACATTATGCACAAATTATATGCACAACGTTTATGCACAACTTGTAGACACAACGTTTATGCACAAAGGTTCTGCACAAACATTATGCACAAATTATATGCACAACGTTTATGCACAACTTGTAGACACAACGTTTATGCACATAGTCTATGCACAAAGTTTATGCACAAAGTTCATGCTCCAATGTTATGCACAAAGTTTATGCACAAAGTTTTATGCACAAAGTTTATGAACAACCTTTATGCACAAAGTTTATGCAGAACGGTTGTGCACAAAGTTTATGCAGAAATGTTATGCACAAAATGTATGCACAAAGTTTATGCACAAAGTTTATGCACAAAGTTTATGCACAAATTTTATGTAGAAATTTTATTCACATAATTTGTGCACAAAGTTTATACACAACGTTTACGTACAAAGTGTATGCACAAAGTTTATGCAGAACGTTTATGCACAAAGTTAATGCACAAAGGTTATACACAAAGTTTATGCAGAAAGTTCATGCAGAACGTTTATGCACAAAGTTTATGCACAAAGTTTATGCACAACATTTATGCACAAAGTTTATGCACAAAGTTTATGCACAAAGCTTATGCACAACGTTTATGCATAAAGGTTTTGCATAAAGTTTCTGCACAAGGTTTTTGCACAAAGTTTACTCACAAAGTTTATGCACAAGGTTTATGCACAAAGTTTATGCACAAAGTTTATGCACGAAGTGTATGCACAAAGTTTATGCACAAAGTCCATGCACAAAGTTTATGCACAAAGTTTATGCACGACGTTTATGCACAACGTTTATGCACAATGTTTATGCACAATGTTTATGCACAACATTTGTGCGCAAAGGTCTTGCACAAAGTTTGTGCACAACGTTTATGCACAAGGTTTATGTACAAAGTTTATGCACAAAGTTTATGCACAAAGTTTTTGCACAAAGTTTATGCACAAAGTTTATGCACAACGTTTATGCCCAACGTTTTTGCACAAAGTTTATGTGCAACGTTTATGCACAAAGTTTATGCACAAAGCTTATGCACAAAGTTTATGGATAAGGTTTATGCACAAAGTTTATGCACAACGTTTATGCACAAAGGTTATGCACAAAGTTTATGCACAACATTTATGCACAATGTTTATGCACAACATTTATGCACCCAGTTTAATAACAAAGTTTATGCACATAGTGTATGCACGACGTTTATATACAAAGTTTATGAAAAACGTTTATGCACAAAATTTATGCACAAAGTTTATGCACAACGTTTATGCACAAAGTTTATGCACAAATGTTATGCACAAAGTTTATGCACAATGTTTTTGCACAAAGTTTTATGCAAAAAGTGTATGCACAACGTTTATGAACAATGTTTATGCACAAAGTTTATGCACAAAGTTTATGCACAAAGTTTATGCAGAACGTTTATGCACAAAATTTATGCACAAAGTTTATGCACAAAGTTTATGCACAAAGTTTATGCACAAATTTCATGCAGAAAGGTTATTCACATAATTTGTGCACAAAGTTTATGCACAACGTTTATGCACAAAGTGTATGCACAAAGTTTTTGTAGAAAGTTTATGCACAAAGTTTATGCACAAAGTTTATGCACAAAGTTCATGCACAAAGTTCATGCAGAACGTTTATGCACAAAGTTTATGCAAAAATTTCATGCACAACGTTTATGCACAAAGTTTATGCACAAAGGTTATCCACAAAGTTTATGCACAACGTTCATGCATAAAGTTTTTGCACAAAGTTTCTGCACATGGTTTATGCACAAAGGTTACGCACAAAGTTTATGCACAAGGTTTATGCACAAAGTTTATGCACAAAGTTATGCACAAAGTTTATGCACAACGTGTATGCACAAAGTTTATACACAAAGTTTATGCACAAAGTTTATGCACAAAGTTTATGCACAAAGTTTATGCACAAAGTTTATGCACAACGTTTATGCACAACGTCTATGCACAAGGTTTATGCACATTATTTATGCACAAAGTTTTTGCACAAAGTTTATGCACAAAGTTTAATAACAAAGTTTATGCACATAGTGTATGAACAACGTTTATATACAAAGTTTATGCACAAAGTTTATGCAAAAAGTGTATGCAGAAAGTTTCTGCACAAAGTTCATGCACAACGTTTAGGCACAACGTTTATGCACAAAGTTTAATAACAAAGTTTATGCACATAGTGTATGAACAACGTTTATATACAAAGTTTATGCACAAAGTTTATGCAAAAAGTGTATGCAGAAAGTTTCTGCACAAAGTTCATGCACAACGTTTAGGCACAACGTTTATGCACAAAGTTTAATAACAAAGTTTATGCACATAGTGTATGAACAACGTTTATATACAAAGTTTATGCACAAAGTTTATGCAAAAAGTGTATGCAGAAAGTTTCTGCACAAAGTTCATGCACAACGTTTAGGCACAACGTTTATGCACAAAGTTTAATAACAAAGTTTATGCACATAGTGTATGAACAACGTTTATATACAAAGTTTATGCACAAAGTTTATGCACAAAGGTTATGCACAAAGTTTATGCACAACGTTTATGCACAATGTTTATGCACAACGTTTATGCACAAAGTTTAATAACAAAGTTTATGCACATAGTGTATGAACAACGTTTATATACAAAGTTTATGCACAAAGTTTATGCACAAACTTTATGCACAAAGTTTTTGCCCAACGTTTATGCACAAAGTTTATGCACAAAGTTTATGCACAACGTTTATGCACAAAGTTTATGCACCAATTTTATTTACAAAATTTATGCAGAACATTTATGCAAAAATTTAATGCACAACGTTTATGCACAAAGGTTCTGCACAAACATTATGCACAAATTATATGCACAACGTTTATGCACAACTTTTAGACACAACGTTTATGCACATAGTCTATGCACAAAGTTTATGCACAAAGTTCATGCTCAAATGTTATGCACAAAGTTTTATGCACAAAGTTTATGCACAAAGTTTATGAACAACGTTTATGCACAAAGTTTATGCAGAACGTTTATGCACAAAGTTTTGTAGAAATTTTATGCACAAAATGTATGCACAAAGTTTATGCACAAAGTTTATGCACAAAGTTTATGCACAAATTTTATGCAGAAATTTTATTCACATAATTTGTGCACAAAGGTTATACACAACGTTTACGCACAAAGTGTATGCACAAATTTTATGCAGAACGTTTATGCACAAAGTTAATGCACAAAGGTTACACACAAAGTTTATGCAAAAAGTTCATGCAGAACGTTTATGCACAAACTTTATGCACAAAGTTTATGCACAACATTTATGCACAAAGTTTATGCACAAAGTTTATGCACAAAAGTTATGCACAACGTTTATGCATAAAGTTTTTGCACAAAGTTTCTGCACAAGGTTTATGCACAAAGTTTACTCACAAAGTTTATGAACAAGGTTTATGCACAAAGTTTATGCACAAAGTTTATGCACAAAGTGTATGCACAAAGTTTATGCACAAAGTTTATGCACAAAGTCCATGCACAAAGTTTATGCACAAAGTTTATGCACAAAGTTTATGCACAAAGTCCATGCACAAAGTTTATGCACAAAGTTTATGCACAAAGTTTATGCACAACGTTTATGCACAATGTTTATGCACAATGTTTATGCACAACATTTGTGCACAAAGGTCTTGCACAAAGTTTGTGCATAACGTTTATGCACAAGGTTTATGTACAAAGTTTATGCACAAAGTTTATGCACAAAGTTTTTGCACAAAGTTTATGCACAAAGTTTATGCACAACGTTTATGCACAAGGTTTTTGCACAACGTTTATGCGCAACGTTTATGCACAAAGTTTATGCACAAAGCTTATGCACAAAGTTGATGAATAAGGTTTATGCACAAAGTTTATGCACAAAGTTTATGCACAAAGGTTATGCACAAAGTTTATGCACAACATTTATGCACAATGTTTATGCACAACGTTTATGCACCCAGTTTAATAACAAAGTTTATGCACATAGTGTATGCACAAAGTTTATATACAAAGTTTATGCACAACGTTTATGCACAAAATTTATGCACAAAGTTTATGCACAACGTTTATGCACAAAGTTTATGCACCAAATTTATGTACAGAAGTTATGCACAAAGTTTATGCAAAACGTTAATGCACAACGTTTATGTACAAAGGTTCTGCACAACATTCATGCACATATTATATGAACAACCTTTATGCACAACTTTTAGGCACAACGTTTATGCACAATGTGTATGCACAAAGTTTATGCACAAAGTTTATGCACAAATGTTATGCACAAAGTTTATGCACAATGTTTTTGCACAAAGTTTTATGCAAAAATTGTATGCACAACGTTTATGACCAACGTTTATTCACAAAGTTTATGCACAAAGTTTATGCACAAAGTTTAGGGAGAACGTTTATGCCCAAAACTTATGCACAAAGTTTATGCACAAAGTTTATGCACAAAGTTTATTCACATTGTTTGTGCACAAACTTTATGCACAATGTTTATGCACATTGTTTATGCACAAAGTTTAACAACAAAGTGTATGCAAATAGTGTATGCACAACGTTTATGTACAAAGTTTATGCAAAAAGGTTATGCACAAAGTTTATGCACAAGGTTCATGCTTAAATTTTATGCACAAAATTTATGGAAAACGTTTATGCACAATGTTTATGCACATAATTTATGCACAAAGTTATGCAGAACGTTATTGCACAAGTTTTATGCACAAAGTTATGCAGAAAGTTTATGCTTAAAGTTTAGGCACAACGTTTATGCACAAAGTTATGCACAAAGGTTATGCACAAGGTGTATGCACAAAGGTTCTGCACATCGTTTATGCACAAAGTCTATGCAGAATGTTTATGCACAAAGTTAATGCAATAATTTTATGCACAAAGTTTATGCAAAAAGTGTATGCAGAAAGTTTCTGCACAAAGTTTATGCACAACGTTTATGCACAAAGTTTATGCACAAAGTTTAGGGAGAACGTTTATGCCCAAAACTTATGCACAAAGTTTATGCACAAAGTTTATGCACAAATGTTATGCACAAAGTTTATGCAGAACGTTTATGCACAAAGTTTATGCACAAAGTTTAGGGAGAACGTTTATGCCCAAAACTTATGCACAAAGTTTATGCACAAAGTTTATGCACGAAGTTTTTGCACAAAGTTTATACTCAATGTTTATGCAAAATTTGTACGCACAAAGTTTATGCAAAATGATTATGCACAAACTTTATGCACAAAGTTTATGCACAAATGTTATGCACAAAGTTTATGCAGAACGTTTATGCACAAAGTTTATGCACAAAGTTTAGGGAGAACGTTTATGCCCAAAACTTATGCACAAAGTTTATGCACAAAGTTTATGCACGAAGTTTTTGCACAAAGTTTATACTCAATGTTTATGCAAAATTTGTACGCACAAAGTTTATGCAAAATGATTATGCACAAACTTTATGCACAAAGTTTATGCACAAATGTTATGCACAAAGTTTATGCAGAACGTTTATGCACAAAGTTTATGCACAAAGTTTAGGGAGAACGTTTATGCCCAAAACTTATGCACAAAGTTTATGCACAAAGTTTATGCACGAAGTTTTTGCACAAAGTTTATACTCAATGTTTATGCAAAATTTGTACGCACAAAGTTTATGCAAAATGATTATGCACAAACTTTATGCACAAAGTTTATGCACAAATGTTATGCACAAAGTTTATGCAGAACGTTTATGCACAAAGTTTATGCACAAAGTTTAGGGAGAACGTTTATGCCCAAAACTTATGCACAAAGTTTATGCACAAAGTTTATGCACGAAGTTTTTGCACAAAGTTTATACTCAATGTTTATGCAAAATTTGTACGCACAAAGTTTATGCAAAATGATTATGCACAAACTTTATGCACAAAGTTTATGCACAAATGTTATGCACAAAGTTTATGCATAAAGTTTTTGCACAAAGCTTGTGCACAGAGTTTATGCACAAAGTTTATGCACGAAGTTTTTGCACAAAGTTTATACTCAATGTTTATGCAAAATTTGTACGCACAAAGTTTATGCAAAATGATTATGCACAAACTTTATGCACAAAGTTTATGCACAAAGGTATGCACAAAGCTTATACACAACGTGTATGCACAAAGTGTATGCATAATTGTTCTGCAAAACGTTTATGTACAAAGTTTATGCAGAACATTTATGCACAACGTTTATGCACAAGGTTTATGCACAAATTTATGCACAAAGCTTATGCACAAAGTTTATGCACAAAGTTTATGCACAACGTTTATGCAGAATGTTTATGCACAAAGTTCATGCAGAAAGTTTATGCACAAAGTTTATGCACAACCTTTATGCACAAACTTTATGCACAACGTTTATGCAGAAAGTTTATGCACAACATTTATGCACAAAGTTTATGCACGAAGTTTATGCACAAAGTGTATGCACAACGTTTATGCACGAAGTTTATGCACAAAGTGTATGCACAACGTTTATGCACGAAGTTTATGCACAAAGTGTATGCACAACGTTTATGCACGAAGTTTATGCACAAAGTGTATGCACAACGTTTATGCACGAAGTTTATGCACAAAGTGTATGCACAACGTTTATGCACGAAGTTTATGCACAAAGTGTATGCACAACGTTTATGCACGAAGTTTATGCACAAAGTGTATGCACAACGTTTATGCACGAAGTTTATGCACAAAGTGTATGCACAACGTTTATGCACGAAGTTTATGCACAAAGTGTATGCACAACGTTTATGCACGAAGTTTATGCACAAAGTGTATGCACAACGTTTATGCACGAAGTTTATGCACAAAGTGTATGCACAACGTTTATGCACGAAGTTTATGCACAAAGTGTATGCACAACGTTTATGCACGAAGTTTATGCACAAAGTGTATGCACAACGTTTATGCACGAAGTTTATGCACAAAGTGTATGCACAACGTTTATGCACGAAGTTTATGCACAAAGTGTATGCACAACGTTTATGCACGAAGTTTATGCACAAAGTGTATGCACAACGTTTATGCACGAAGTTTATGCACAAAGTGTATGCACAACGTTTATGCACGAAGTTTATGCACAAAGTGTATGCACAACGTTTATGCACGAAGTTTATGCACAAAGTGTATGCACAACGTTTATGCACGAAGTTTATGCACAAAGTGTATGCACAACGTTTATGCACGAAGTTTATGCACAAAGTGTATGCACAACGTTTATGCACGAAGTTTATGCACAAAGTGTATGCACAACGTTTATGCACGAAGTTTATGCACAAAGTGTATGCACAACGTTTATGCACGAAGTTTATGCACAAAGTTCATGCACAAAGTTCATGCACAAACTTTATGCACAACCTTTATGCACAAACTTTATGCACAACGTTTATGCACAAAGTTTATGCACAAAGTTTAAGCACAAATTTTATGCACAATGTTTATGCACAAAGTTTATGCACAAAGTTTATGCACAAAGTTTGTGCACAAAGTTTATGCACAAGGTTTATGCACAAAGTTTATGCACAAAGTTTATGAACAACATTTATGCAAAATGGTTATGCACAATGTTTATGCAAAGGTTTTATGCACAGATTTTATGCACAAAGTTTATGCACAAAGTTTATGCACAGTGTTTGTGCAGAACGTTTATGCACAATTTTTATTCACAATCTTTATGCACAAAGGTTATGCACAAAGTTTATGCAGATATGTTATGCACAACGTTTATGCACAAAATTTATGCACAAAGTTTATGCACAACGTTTATGCACAAAGTTTATGCACAAAGTTTATGCACAAAGTTTATGCACAGAGTTTATGCACAAAGGTTATGCACAAAGTTTATGCACAAAGTTTATGCACAAAGTGTATGCACAACGTTTATGCACGAAGTCTATGCACAAAGTCTATGCACAAAGGTTATGCACAAAGTTTATGCACAACGTTATGCACAAAGTTTAAGCACAAATTTTATGCACAATGTTTATGCAAAACGTTTATGCACAAAGTTTATGCACAAAGTTTATGCACAAAGTTTATGCACAACGTTTATGCACAAAGTTTATGCACGAAGTTTATGAACAACATTCGTGAAATATGTTTATGCACAATGTTTATGCAAAGCTTTTATGCACAGATTTTATGCACAAAGTTTATGCACAAAGTTTATGCACAGTGTTTGTGCAGAACGTTTATGCAAAATGATTATTCACAATCTTAATGCACAAAGGTTATGCACAAAGGGTTTGCAGATGGGTTATGCACAACGTTTATGCACAAAATGTATGCACAAAGTTTATGCACAACGATTATGCACAAAGTTTATGCACAATGTTTATGCAGAACGTTTATGCACAGAGTTCATTCACAAAGGTTATGCACAAAGTTTATGCACAAAATTATGCACAAATTTATGCACAACGTTTATGCACAAAGTTATGCACAGAGTTTATGCACAACGTTTATGCACAAAGTTTATGCAAAAGCTTTATGCACATTGTTTATGCACAAAGTTTATGCACAGACTTTATGCACAACGTTTATGCAAATCGTTTATGCATTAACTTCATGCACAGAGTTCATGCACAAAGCTTATGCACAAAATTTATGCACAACAATTATGCACAAAGGTGATGCATAAAGCGTATGCACAAAGTGTTTGCTCAAAGGTTCTGCACAAAGTGTATGCACAAAGTTTATGCAGAATGTTTATGCACAAAGTTTATGCACAACGTTTATGCACAAAGTTTATGCACAAAGTGTATGCATAAAGTTTCTGCACAAAGTTCATGCACAAGGTGTATGTACAACGTTTATGCACAACGTTTATGCACAAAGCCTCTGCACAAAGTTTATGCACAAATTTTATGCACAAAAGTTATGCACGACGTTTATGCACAAAGTTAATGCACAAATCTTATGCACAAAGTTTATGCACAACGTTTATGCACAAAGTTTATGCACAAAGTTCATGCACAAAGTTTATGCACAAAGTCTATGCACAAAGTTTATGCACAAAGTTTATGCACAACGTTTATGCACAAAGTTTATGCACAAAGTTCATGCACAAAGTTTATGCACAAAGTCTATGCACAAAGGTTATGGAAAACGTTTATGCACAACGTTTATGTACAAATGTTATGCACAATGTTTATGCACAAAGTTTATGCACAAAGTTTATGAACAAAGTTCATGCACAAAGTTTATGCACAAAGTCTATGCACAAAGGTTATGGAAAACGTTTATGCACAACGTTTATATACAAAGTTTATGCACAACGTTTATGCAAAAAATCTATGCACAAAGTTATGCACAAAGTTTTTGCCCAACGTTTATGCACAAATTTTATGCACAAAGCTTATG
This sequence comes from Penium margaritaceum, assembly GCA_023375785.1. Lineage (NCBI taxonomy): Eukaryota > Viridiplantae > Streptophyta > Zygnematophyceae > Desmidiales > Peniaceae > Penium > Penium margaritaceum. Next base: position 109,553 of record SZWC01002057.1, on the reverse strand, counting down.
CACAACGTTAATGCACAAAGTTTATGCACCAATTTTATGTACAAAATTTATGCAGAACGTTTATGCAAAAATTTAGTGCACAACGTTTATGCACAAAGGTTCTGCACAAACATTATGCACAAATTATATGCACAACGTTTATGCACAACTTTTAGACACAATGTTTATGCACAAAGTCTATGCGCAAAGTTTATGCACAAAGTTCATGCTCAAATGTTATGCACAAAGTTTATGCACAACGTTTATGCACAACTTTTAGACACAATGTTTATGCACAAAGTCTATGCGCAAAGTTTATGCACAAAGTTCATGCTCAAATGTTATGCACAAAGTTTATGCACAAAGTTTATGCGCAAAGTTTATGCAGAAAGTTTATGCACAAAATGCATGCACAAAGTTTATGCACAAAGTTTATGAACAAAGTCTATGCACAAAGTTTATGCAGAAGTTTTATTCACATAATTTCTGCACAAAGTTTATGCACAACGTTTATGCACAAAGTGTAAGCACAAAGTTTATGCAGAACGTTTATGCACAAAGTTTATGCACAAAGTTTATGCACAAAGTTTATGCACAATGTTCATGCAGAACATTTATGCACAATGTTTATGCACAAAGTTTATGCACAACATTTATGCACAAAGTTTCTGCACAAAGTTTATGCACAAAGTTTATGCATAACGTTTATGCATAAAGTTTTTGCACAAAGTTTCTGCACAAGGTTTATGCACAAAGTTTACTCACAAAGTTTATGCACAAGGTTTATGCACAAAGCTTATGCACAAAGTTTATGCACAACTTTTATGCACAACGTTTATGCACAAGGTTTATGCACAACATTTATGCACAAAGGTCTTGCACAAAGTTCGTGCACAACGTTTATGCACAAGGTTTATGTACAAAGTTTATGCACAAAGTTTATGCACAACGTTTTTGCACAACGTTTATGCACAAAGTTTATGCACAACGTTTATGCACAACGTTTTTGCACAAAGTTTATGCACAATGTTTATGCACAAAGTTTATGCACAAAGCTTAAGCACAAAGTTTATGGATAAGGTTTATGCACAAAGTTTTTGGATAAGGTTTATGCACAAAGTTTATGCACAAAGTTTTTAATCAAAGGTTATGCACAAAGTTTATGCACAACGTTTATGCACAATGTTTATGCAGAACGTTTATGCACCCAGTTTAATAACAAAGTTTATGCACATAGTGTATGCACAACGTTTATATACAAAGTTTATGCCCAATTTTTATGCACAACATTTGTGCACAAAGGTAAGCACAAAGTTTTTGCACAACATTTATGCACAAAGTTTATGCACAAAGTTTATGCACAACGTTTATGCACAACGTTTATGCACCAATTTTATGTACAAAAGTTATGCACAAAGTTTATGCAAAACATTAATGCACAACGTTTATGCACAAAGGTTCTGCACAACGTTTATGCACAAAGGTTCTGTACAATGTTTATGCACATATTATATGCACAACGTTTATGCACAACATTTAGGCACAACGTTTATGCACAAAGTTTATGCACAAAGTTTATGCACAAAGTTTATGCACAAATGTTATGCACAAAGTTTATGCACAATGTTTTTGCACAAAGGTTTATGCAAAAAGTGTATGCACAACGTTTATGAACAACGTTTATGCACAAAGTTTATGCACAACGTTTATGCACAAATGTTATGCACAAAGTTTATGCACAACGTTTATGCACAAAGTTTATGCAGAACGTTTATGCACAAAATTTATGCACAAAGTTTATGCACAAAGTTTATGCACAAAGTTTATGCACAAACTTTATGCAGAAAGGTTATTCACATAATTTGTGCACAAAGTTTATGCACAACGTTTACGCACAAAGTGTAAGCACAAAGTTTATGCAGAAAGTTTATGCACAACGTTTATGCACAAAGTTTTTGCACAAAGTTTATGCACAAAGTTTATGCACAAACTTTATGCAGAAAGGTTATTCACATAATTTGTGCACAAAGTTTATGCACAACGTTTACGCACAAAGTGTAAGCACAAAGTTTATGCAGAAAGTTTATGCACAACGTTTATGCACAAAGTTTTTGCACAAAGTTTATGCACAAAGTTTATGCACAAACTTTATGCAGAAAGGTTATTCACATAATTTGTGCACAAAGTTTATGCACAACGTTTACGCACAAAGTGTAAGCACAAAGTTTATGCAGAAAGTTTATGCACAACGTTTATGCACAAAGTTTTTGCACAAAGTTTATGCACAAAGTTTATGCACAAACTTTATGCAGAAAGGTTATTCACATAATTTGTGCACAAAGTTTATGCACAACGTTTACGCACAAAGTGTAAGCACAAAGTTTATGCAGAAAGTTTATGCACAACGTTTATGCACAAAGTTTTTGCACAAAGTTTATGCACAAAGTTTATGCACAAACTTTATGCAGAAAGGTTATTCACATAATTTGTGCACAAAGTTTATGCACAACGTTTACGCACAAAGTGTAAGCACAAAGTTTATGCAGAAAGTTTATGCACAACGTTTATGCACAAAGTTTTTGCACAAAGTTTATGCACAAAGTTTATGCACAAACTTTATGCAGAAAGGTTATTCACATAATTTGTGCACAAAGTTTATGCACAACGTTTACGCACAAAGTGTAAGCACAAAGTTTATGCAGAAAGTTTATGCACAACGTTTATGCACAAAGTTTTTGCACAAAGTTTATGCACAAAGTTTATGCACAAACTTTATGCAGAAAGGTTATTCACATAATTTGTGCACAAAGTTTATGCACAACGTTTACGCACAAAGTGTAAGCACAAAGTTTATGCAGAAAGTTTATGCACAACGTTTATGCACAAAGTTTTTGCACAAAGTTTATGCACAAAGTTTATGCACAAACTTTATGCAGAAAGGTTATTCACATAATTTGTGCACAAAGTTTATGCACAACGTTTACGCACAAAGTGTAAGCACAAAGTTTATGCAGAAAGTTTATGCACAACGTTTATGCACAAAGTTTTTGCACAAAGTTTATGCACAAAGTTTATGCACAAACTTTATGCAGAAAGGTTATTCACATAATTTGTGCACAAAGTTTATGCACAACGTTTACGCACAAAGTGTAAGCACAAAGTTTATGCAGAAAGTTTATGCACAACGTTTATGCACAAAGTTTTTGCACAAAGTTTATGCACAAAGTTTATGCACAAACTTTATGCAGAAAGGTTATTCACATAATTTGTGCACAAAGTTTATGCACAACGTTTACGCACAAAGTGTAAGCACAAAGTTTATGCAGAAAGTTTATGCACAACGTTTATGCACAAAGTTTTTGCACAAAGTTTATGCACAAAGTTTATGCACAAACTTTATGCAGAAAGGTTATTCACATAATTTGTGCACAAAGTTTATGCACAACGTTTACGCACAAAGTGTAAGCACAAAGTTTATGCAGAAAGTTTATGCACAACGTTTATGCACAAAGTTTTTGCACAAAGTTTATGCACAAAGTTTATGCACAAACTTTATGCAGAAAGGTTATTCACATAATTTGTGCACAAAGTTTATGCACAACGTTTACGCACAAAGTGTAAGCACAAAGTTTATGCAGAAAGTTTATGCACAACGTTTATGCACAAAGTTTTTGCACAAAGTTTATGCACAAAGTTTATGCACAAACTTTATGCAGAAAGGTTATTCACATAATTTGTGCACAAAGTTTATGCACAACGTTTACGCACAAAGTGTAAGCACAAAGTTTATGCAGAAAGTTTATGCACAACGTTTATGCACAAAGTTTTTGCACAAAGTTTATGCACAAAGTTTATGCACAAACTTTATGCAGAAAGGTTATTCACATAATTTGTGCACAAAGTTTATGCACAACGTTTACGCACAAAGTGTAAGCACAAAGTTTATGCAGAAAGTTTATGCACAACGTTTATGCACAAAGTTTTTGCACAAAGTTTATGCACAAAGTTTATGCACAAACTTTATGCAGAAAGGTTATTCACATAATTTGTGCACAAAGTTTATGCACAACGTTTACGCACAAAGTGTAAGCACAAAGTTTATGCAGAAAGTTTATGCACAACGTTTATGCACAAAGTTTTTGCACAAAGTTTATGCACAAAGTTTATGCACAAACTTTATGCAGAAAGGTTATTCACATAATTTGTGCACAAAGTTTATGCACAACGTTTACGCACAAAGTGTAAGCACAAAGTTTATGCAGAAAGTTTATGCACAACGTTTATGCACAAAGTTTTTGCACAAAGTTTATGCACAAAGTTTATGCACAAACTTTATGCAGAAAGGTTATTCACATAATTTGTGCACAAAGTTTATGCACAACGTTTACGCACAAAGTGTAAGCACAAAGTTTATGCAGAAAGTTTATGCACAACGTTTATGCACAAAGTTTTTGCACAAAGTTTATGCACAAAGTTTATGCACAAACTTTATGCAGAAAGGTTATTCACATAATTTGTGCACAAAGTTTATGCACAACGTTTACGCACAAAGTGTAAGCACAAAGTTTATGCAGAAAGTTTATGCACAACGTTTATGCACAAAGTTTTTGCACAAAGTTTATGCACAAAGTTTATGCACAAACTTTATGCAGAAAGGTTATTCACATAATTTGTGCACAAAGTTTATGCACAACGTTTACGCACAAAGTGTAAGCACAAAGTTTATGCAGAAAGTTTATGCACAACGTTTATGCACAAAGTTTTTGCACAAAGTTTATGCACAAAGTTTATGCACAAACTTTATGCAGAAAGGTTATTCACATAATTTGTGCACAAAGTTTATGCACAACGTTTACGCACAAAGTGTAAGCACAAAGTTTATGCAGAAAGTTTATGCACAACGTTTATGCACAAAGTTTTTGCACAAAGTTTATGCACAAAGTTTATGCACAAACTTTATGCAGAAAGGTTATTCACATAATTTGTGCACAAAGTTTATGCACAACGTTTATGCACAAATGTTATGCACAAAGTTTATGCACAAAGTTTTATGCACAAATTTCATGCACAAAGTTTATGAACAACGATTATGCACAAAGTTTATGCACAAAGTTTATGTACAAAGTTTATGCAGAAAGTTTATGCACAAAGTTTATGCACAAAGTTTATGCACAAAGTTTATGCAGAATGTTTATGCACAAAGTTCATGCAGAACGTTTATGCACAATGTTTAGGCACAAAGTTTATGCACAACATTTATGCACAAAGTTTCTGCACAAAGTTTATGCACAAAGTTTATGCACAACGTTTATGCATAAAGTTTTTGCACAAAGTTTCTGCACAAGGTTTATGCACAAAGTTTACTCACAAAGTTTATGCACAAGGTTTATGCACAAATTTTATGCACAAAGTTTATGCACAAAGTGTATGCACAAAGTTTATGCACAAAGTCCATGCACGAAGTTTATGCACAAAGTTTATGCACAAAGCTTATGCACAAAGTTTATGCACAACATTTATGCACAACGTTTATGCACAAGGTTTATGCACAACATTTATGCACAAAGGTCTTGCACAAAATTCGTGCACAATGTTTATGCACAAGGTTTATGAACAAAGTTTATGCACAAAGTTTATGCACAAAGTTTTTGCACAACGTTTATGCACAAAGTTAATGCAAAACGTTTATGCACAACGTTTTTGCACAAAGTTTATGCACAACGTTTATGCACAAAGTTTATGCACAAAGCTTAAGCACAAAGTTTATGGATAAGGTTTATGCACAAAGTTTATGCACAAATTTTATAAACAAAGGTTATGCACAAAGTTTATGCACAATGTTTATGCACAATGTTTATGCACAACTTTTATGCACCCAGTTTAATAACAAAGTTTATGCACATAGTGTATGCACAACGTTTATATACAAAGTTTATGCACAATGTTTATGCACAAAATTTGTGCACAAAGTTATGCACAAAGTTTTTGCACAACGTGTATGCACAAAGTTTATGCACAAAGTTCATGCACAAAGTTCATGCAGAACGTTTATGCACAAAGTTTATGCAAAAAGTTCATGCACAACGTTTATGCACAAAGTTTATGCACAAAGTTTATGCACAAATTTTATGCACAACGTTTATGCATACAGTTTTTGCACAAAGTTTCTGCACAAGGTTTATGCACAAAGTTTTTTCACAAAGTTTATGCACAAAGTTTATGCACAAAGCTTATGCACAACGTTTACGCACAAAGTGTATGCACAAAGTTTATGTAGAAAGTTTATGCACAAAGTTTATGCAAAATGTTTTTGCACAAAGTTTATGCACAAAGTTTATGCACAATGTTCATGCAGAACGTTTATGCACAACGTTTATGCACTAAGTTTATGCACAACGTTTATGCACAAAGTTTATGCACAACGTTTATGCACAAAGTTTATGCACAACGTTTATGCATAAAGTTTCTGCACAAAGTTTACGCACAAAGTTTATGCACAAAGTTTATCCACAACGTTTATGCATAACGTCTATGCACAAGGTTTATGCACAACATTTATGCACAAAGGTCTTGCACAAAGTTTGTGCACAATGTTTATGCACAAGGTTTATGTACAAAGTTTATGCAGAAAGTTTATGCACAAAGTTTATGCACAAAGATTATACACAAAGTTCATGCACAACGTTCATGCACAACGTTTTTGCACAAAGTTTATGCACACTGTTTATGCACAAAGTTTATGCAAAACGTTTATGCACAAACTTTATGCACAAAGCTTATGCACAACGTTAATGCACAAAGTTTCTGCACCAATTTTATGTACAAAATTTATGCAGAACGTTTATGCAAAAATTTAATGCACAACGTTTATGCACAAAGGTTCTGCACAAACATTATGCACAAATAATATGCACAACGTTTACGCACAACTTTTAGACACAAAGTTTATGCACAAAGTCTATGCGCAAAGTGTATGCACAAAGTTCATGCTCAAATGTTATGCACAAAGTTTATGCACAAAGTTTTATGCACAAATTTCATGCACAAAGTTTATGAACAATGATTATGCGCAAAGTTTATGCACAAAGTTTTTGCACAAAGTTTATGCAGAAAGTTTATGCACAAAATGTATGCACAAAGTTTATGCACAAAGTTTATGCACAAAGTTTATGCAGAAGTTTTATTCACATAATTTGTGCACAAAGTTTATGCACAACGTTTACGCACAAAGTGTAAGCACAAAGTTTATGCAGAAAGTTTATGCAGAAAGTTTATGCACAAAGTTTATGCACAAAGTTTATGCAGAATGTTTATGCACAAAGTTCATGCAGAACGTTTATGCACAATGTTTAGGCACAAAGTTTATGCACAACATTTATGCACAAAGTTTCTACACAAAGTTTATGCACAAAGTTTATGCACAACGTTTATGCATAAAATGTTTGCACAAAGTTTCTGCACAAGGTTTATACACAAAGTTTACTCACAAAGTTTATGCACAAGGTTTATGCACAAATTTTATGCACAAAGTTTATGCACAAAGTGTATGCACAAAGTTTATGCACAAAGTCCATGCACGAAGTTTATGCACAAAGTTTATGCACAAAGCTTATGCACAAAGTTTATGCACAA
>SZWC01002057.1:70878-87477 GCA_023375785.1 Penium margaritaceum | reverse complement strand
TATGCACAAAGTTTATGCACAAAGTCCATGCACGAAGTTTATGCACAAAGCTTATGCACAAAGCTTATGCACAAAGTTTATGCACAACTTTTATGCACAACGTTTATGCACAAGGTTTATGCACAACATTTATGCACAAAGGTCTTGCACAAAACTCGTGCACAACGTTTATGCACAAGGTTTATGTACAAAGTTTATGCACAAAGTTTATGCACAAAGATTTTGCACAAAGTTTATGCACAAAGTTTATGCACAACGTTTATGCACAACGTTTTTGCACAAAGTTTATGCACAATGTTTATGCACAAAGTTTATGCACAAAGCTTATGCACAAATTTTATGGATAAGGTTTATGCACAAAGTTTATGCACAAAGTTTATGCACAAAGGTTATGCACAAAGTTTATGCACAACATTTATGCACAATGTTTATGCACAACGTTTATGCACCCAGTTTAATAACAAAGTTTATGCACATAGTGTATGCACAACGTTTATATACAAAGTTTATGCACAACGTTTATGCACGAAATTTATGCACAAAGTTTATGCACAACGTTTATGCACAAAGTTTATGCACAAATGTTATGCACAAAGTTTATGCACAATGTTTTTGCACAACGTTTTATGCAAAACGTGTATGCACAACGTTTATGAACAATCTTTATGCACAAAGTTTATGCATAAAGTTTATGCAAAAAGTTGATGTAGAACGTTTATGCACAAAATGTATGCACAAAGTTTACGCACAAAGTTTATGCACAAAGTTTATGCACAAATCGTATGCAGAAAGGTTATTCACATAATTTGTGCACAAAGTTTATGCACAACGTTTATGCACAAAGTGTATGCACAAAGTTTATGTAGAAAGTTTATGCACAAAGTTTATGCACAAAGTTTTTGCACAAAGTTTATGCACAAAGTTCATGCACAAAGTTCATGCAGAATGTTTATGCACACCGTTTATGCAAAACGTTCATGCACAACGTTTATGCACAAAGTTTATGCACAAAGTTTATGCACAAAGTTTATGCACAACGTTTATGCATAAAGTTTTTGCACAAAGTTTCTGCACAAGGTTTATGCACAAAGTTTACGCAAAAAGTTTATGCACAAGGTTTATGCACAAAGTTTATGCACAGAGTTATGCACAAAGTTTATGCACAAAGTGTATGCACAAAGTTTATACACAAATTTTATGCACAAAGTTTATGCACAAAGTTTATGCACAAAGTTTATGCACAAAGTTTATGCACAAAGTTTATGCACAACGTTTATGCCCAACGTCTATGCACAAGGATTATGCACATTATTTATGCACAAAGGTCTTGCACAAAGTTTGTGCACAACGTTTATGCACAAGGTTTATGTACAAATCTTATGCACAAAGTTTATGCACAATGTTTATGCACAAATTGTATACACAAAGTTCATGCACAACGTTTATGCACAACGTTTTTGCACAAAGTTTATGCACAACATTTATGCACAAAGTTAATGCAAACCGTTTCTGCACAAAGTTTATGCATAAGGTTTATGCACAACGTTTATGCACAAAGTTTATGCACAAAGGTTATGCACAAAGTTTATGCACAACGTTTATGCACAATGTTTATGCACAACGTTTATGCACAAAGTTTAATAACAACGTTTATGCACATAGTGTATGCACAACGTTTATATACAAAGTTTATGCACAAAGTTTATGCACAAACTTTATGCACAAAGTTATGCACAAAGTTTTTGCCCAACGTTTATGCACAAAGTTTATGCACAAAGTTTATGCACAACGTTTATGCACAAAGTTTATGCACCAATTTTATTTACAAAATTTATGCAGAACATTTATGCAGAAATTTAATGCACAACCTTTATCCACAAAGGTTCTGCACAAACATTATGCACAAATTATATGCACAACGTTTATGCACAACGTTTAGACACAACGTTTATGCACATAGTCTATGCACAAAGTTTATGCACAAAGTTCATGCTCAAATGTTATGCACAAAGTTTTATGCACAAAGTTTATGCACAAAGTTTATGAACAACGTTTATGCACAAAGTTTATGCACAAAGTTTATGCACAAACTTTATGCAGAAAGGTTATTCACATAATTTGTGCACAAAGTTTATGCACAACGTTTATGCACAAAATTTATGCACAAAGTTTATGCACAAAGTTTTTGCACAAAGTTTATGCACAAAGTTTATGCACAAACTTTATGCAGAAAGGTTATTCACATAATTTGTGCACAAAGTTTATGCACAACGTTTATGCACAAAATTTATGCACAAAGTTTATGCACAAAGTTTTTGCACAAAGTTTATGCACAAAGTTTATGCACAAACTTTATGCAGAAAGGTTATTCACATAATTTGTGCACAAAGTTTATGCACAACGTTTATGCACAAAATTTATGCACAAAGTTTATGCACAAAGTTTTTGCACAAAGTTTATGCACAAAGTTTATGCACAAACTTTATGCAGAAAGGTTATTCACATAATTTGTGCACAAAGTTTATGCACAACGTTTATGCACAAAATTTATGCACAAAGTTTATGCACAAAGTTTTTGCACAAAGTTTATGCACAAAGTTTATGCACAAACTTTATGCAGAAAGGTTATTCACATAATTTGTGCACAAAGTTTATGCACAACGTTTATGCACAAAATTTATGCACAAAGTTTATGCACAAAGTTTTTGCACAAAGTTTATGCACAAAGTTTATGCACAAACTTTATGCAGAAAGGTTATTCACATAATTTGTGCACAAAGTTTATGCACAACGTTTATGCACAAAATTTATGCACAAAGTTTATGCACAAAGTTTTTGCACAAAGTTTATGCACAAAGTTTATGCACAAACTTTATGCAGAAAGGTTATTCACATAATTTGTGCACAAAGTTTATGCACAACGTTTATGCACAAAATTTATGCACAAAGTTTATGCACAAAGTTTTTGCACAAAGTTTATGCACAAAGTTTATGCACAAACTTTATGCACAAAGTTATGCACAAAGTTTTTGCACAACGTTTATGCACAAAGTTTATGCACCAAATTTATGTACAAAAGTTATGCACAAAGTTTATGCAAAACGTTAATGCACAACGTTTATGTACAAAGGTTCTGCACAACATTTATGCACATATTATATGCACAACCTTTATGCACAACTTTTAGGCACAACGTTTATGCACAATGTTTATGCACAAAGTTTATGCACAAAGTTGATGCACAAATGTTATGCACAAAGTTTATGCACAATGTTTTTGCACAAATTTTCATGCAAAAATTGTATGCACAACGTTTATGAACAACGTTTATGCACAAAGTTTATGCACAAAGCTTATGCACAAAGTTTATGCAGAACGTTTATGCCCAAAAATTATGCACAAAGTTTATGCACAAAGTTTATTCACATTGTTTGTGCACAAACGTTATGCACAATGTTTATGAACATTGTTTATGCACAAAGTTTAACAATAAAGTGTATGCACATAGTGTATGCACAACGTTTATGTACAAAGTTTATGAAAAAAGGTTATGCACAAAGTTTATGCACAAGGTTCATGCTTAAATTTTATGCACAAAGGTTCTGCACATCGTTTATGCACAAAGTCTATGCAGAATGTTTATGCACAAAGTTAATGCAATAATTTTATGCACAAAGTTTATGCAAAAAGTGTATGCAGAAAGTTTCTGCACAAAGTTCATGCACAACGTTTATGCACAACGTTTATGCCCAATGTTTATGCACAAAGTCTATGCACAACGTTTATGCACAAATTGTATTCTCAAAGTTTATGAACAAAGTTTATGCACAAAGTCTATGCACAAAGTTAATGCATCAAGTTAATGCACAAAGTTTATGCACAAATTTTATGCACAAAGTTTATGCACAACGTTTTTGCACAAAGTGTATGCACAAAGCTTATGCACAAAGTTTATGCACAAAGTTTATGCACAACGTTTATGCACAACGTTTATGCACAACGTTTATGCACAACGTTTATGCACAACGTTTATGCACAACGTTTATGCACAACGTTTATGCACAACGTTTATGCACAACGTTTATGCACAACGTTTATGCACAACGTTTATGCACAACGTTTATGCACAACGTTTATGCACAACGTTTATGCACAACGTTTATGCACAACGTTTATGCACAACGTTTATGCACAACGTTTATGCACAACGTTTATGCACAACGTTTATGCACAACGTTTATGCACAACGTTTATGCACAACGTTTATGCACAACGTTTATGCACAACGTTTATGCACAACGTTTATGCACAACGTTTATGCACAACGTTTATGCACAACGTTTATGCACAACGTTTATGCACAACGTTTATGCACAACGTTTATGCACAACGTTTATGCACAACGTTTATGCACAACGTTTATGCACAACGTTTATGCACAACGTTTATGCACAACGTTTATGCACAACGTTTATGCACAACGTTTATGCACAACGTTTATGCACAACGTTTATGCACAACGTTTATGCACAACGTTTATGCACAACGTTTATGCACAACGTTTATGCACAACGTTTATGCACAACGTTTATGCACAACGTTTATGCACAACGTTTATGCACAACGTTTATGCACAACGTTTATGCACAACGTTTATGCACAACGTTTATGCACAACGTTTATGCACAACGTTTATGCACAACGTTTATGCACAACGTTTATGCACAACGTTTATGCACAACGTTTATGCACAACGTTTATGCACAACGTTTATGCACAACGTTTATGCACAACGTTTATGCACAACGTTTATGCACAACGTTTATGCACAACGTTTATGCACAACGTTTATGCACAACGTTTATGCACAACGTTTATGCACAACGTTTATGCACAACGTTTATGCACAACGTTTATGCACAACGTTTATGCACAACGTTTATGCACAACGTTTATGCACAACGTTTATGCACAACGTTTATGCACAACGTTTATGCACAACGTTTATGCACAACGTTTATGCACAACGTTTATGCACAACGTTTATGCACAACGTTTATGCACAACGTTTATGCACAACGTTTATGCACAACGTTTATGCACAACGTTTATGCACAACGTTTATGCACAACGTTTATGCACAACGTTTATGCACAACGTTTATGCACAACGTTTATGCACAACGTTTATGCACAACGTTTATGCACAACGTTTATGCACAACGTTTATGCACAACGTTTATGCACAACGTTTATGCACAACGTTTATGCACAACGTTTATGCACAACGTTTATGCACAACGTTTATGCACAACGTTTATGCACAACGTTTATGCACAACGTTTATGCACAACGTTTATGCACAACGTTTATGCACAAACTTTATGCACAACGTTTATGCAGAAAGTTTATGCACAAAGTTTATGCGCAGAGTTTATGCACAAACGTTATGCACAAAGTTTATGCACAACCTTTATGCACAAACTTTATGCACAACGTTTATGCAGAAAGTTTATGCACAACATTTATGCACAAAGTTTATGCACGAAGTTTATGCACAAAGTTCATGCACAAAGTTTATGCACAAAGTTCATGCACAAAGTTTATGCACAACGCTTATGCACAAAGTTTATGCACAAAGGTTATGCACAACATTTATGCACAACTTTTATGCACAAAGTTTATGCACAAAGTTTATGCACAAAGCCTATGCACAAAGTTTATGCACAAAGTTTATGCACAAAGTTTATGCACAAAGTTCATGCACAAAGTGTATGCACAACGTTTATGCACAAATGTTATGCACAAAGTTTATGCACAATGTTCATGCAGACCATTTATGCACAATGTTTACGCACAAAGTTTATGCACAAGGTTTATGGACAAAGGTTATGCACAAAGTTTATGCACAATGTTCATGCAGACCATTTATGCACAATGTTTACGCACAAAGTTTATGCACAAGGTTTATGGACAAAGGTTATGCACAAAGTTTATGCACAATGTTCATGCAGACCATTTATGCACAATGTTTACGCACAAAGTTTATGCACAAGGTTTATGGACAAAGGTTATGCACAAAGTTTATGCACAATGTTCATGCAGACCATTTATGCACAATGTTTACGCACAAAGTTTATGCACAAGGTTTATGGACAAAGGTTATGCACAAAGTTTATGCACAATGTTCATGCAGACCATTTATGCACAATGTTTACGCACAAAGTTTATGCACAAGGTTTATGGACAAAGGTTATGCACAAAGTTTATGCACAATGTTCATGCAGACCATTTATGCACAATGTTTACGCACAAAGTTTATGCACAAGGTTTATGGACAAAGGTTATGCACAAAGTTTATGCACAATGTTCATGCAGACCATTTATGCACAATGTTTACGCACAAAGTTTATGCACAAGGTTTATGGACAAAGGTTATGCACAAAGTTTATGCACAATGTTCATGCAGACCATTTATGCACAATGTTTACGCACAAAGTTTATGCACAAGGTTTATGGACAAAGGTTATGCACAAAGTTTATGCACAATGTTCATGCAGACCATTTATGCACAATGTTTACGCACAAAGTTTATGCACAAGGTTTATGGACAAAGGTTATGCACAAAGTTTATGCACAATGTTCATGCAGACCATTTATGCACAATGTTTACGCACAAAGTTTATGCACAAGGTTTATGGACAAAGGTTATGCACAAAGTTTATGCACAATGTTCATGCAGACCATTTATGCACAATGTTTACGCACAAAGTTTATGCACAAGGTTTATGGACAAAGGTTATGCACAAAGTTTATGCACAATGTTCATGCAGACCATTTATGCACAATGTTTACGCACAAAGTTTATGCACAAGGTTTATGGACAAAGGTTATGCACAAAGTTTATGCACAATGTTCATGCAGACCATTTATGCACAATGTTTACGCACAAAGTTTATGCACAAGGTTTATGGACAAAGGTTATGCACAAAGTTTATGCACAATGTTCATGCAGACCATTTATGCACAATGTTTACGCACAAAGTTTATGCACAAGGTTTATGGACAAAGGTTATGCACAAAGTTTATGCACAATGTTCATGCAGACCATTTATGCACAATGTTTACGCACAAAGTTTATGCACAAGGTTTATGGACAAAGGTTATGCACAAAGTTTATGCACAATGTTCATGCAGACCATTTATGCACAATGTTTACGCACAAAGTTTATGCACAAGGTTTATGGACAAAGGTTATGCACAAAGTTTATGCACAATGTTCATGCAGACCATTTATGCACAATGTTTACGCACAAAGTTTATGCACAAGGTTTATGGACAAAGGTTATGCACAAAGTTTATGCACAATGTTCATGCAGACCATTTATGCACAATGTTTACGCACAAAGTTTATGCACAAGGTTTATGGACAAAGGTTATGCACAAAGTTTATGCACAATGTTCATGCAGACCATTTATGCACAATGTTTACGCACAAAGTTTATGCACAAGGTTTATGGACAAAGGTTATGCACAAAGTTTATGCACAATGTTCATGCAGACCATTTATGCACAATGTTTATGCACAAAGTTTATGCACAACATTTATGCACAAAGTTTCTGCACAAAGTTTATGCACAAAGTTTATGCACAACGTTTATGCATAAAGTTTTTGCACAAATTATCTGCACAAGGTTTATGCACAAAGTTTACTCACAAAGTTTATGCACAAGGTTTATGCACAAAGCTTATGCACAAAGTTTATGCACAAAGTGTATGCACAAAGTTTATGCACAAAGTCCATGCACGAAGTTTATGCACAAAGCTTATGCACAAAGCTTATGCACAAAGTTTATGCACAACTTTTATGCACAACGTTTATGCACAAGGTTTATGCACAACATTTATGCACAAAGGTCTTGCACAAAATTTGTGCACAACGTTTATGCACAAGGTTTATGTACAAAGTTTATGCACAAAGTTTATGCACAAAGATTTTGCACAAAGTTTATGCACAAAGTTTATGCACAACGTTTATGCACAACGTTTTTGCACAATGTTTATGCACAATGTTTATGCACAAAGTTTATGCACAAAGCTTAAGCACAAAGTTTACGGATAAGGTTTATGCACAAAGTTTATGGATAAGGTTTATGCACAAAGTTTATGCACAAAGTTTTTAAACAAAGGTTATGCACAAAGTTTATGCACAACGTTTATGCACAATGTTTATGCACAACGTTTATGCACCCAGTTTAATAACAAAGTTTATGCACATAGTGTATGCACAACGTTTATGTACAAAGTTTATGCACAATGTTTATGCACAAAATTTGTGCACAAAGGTAAGCACAAAGTTTTTGCACAACATTTATGCACAACGTTTATGCACAAAGTTTATGCACAACGTTTATGCACAACGTTTATGCACCAATTTTATGTACAAAAGGTATGCACAAAGTTTATGCAAAACATTAATGCACAACGTTTATGCACAAAGGTTCTGCACAATGTTTATGCACAAAGGTTCTGCACAACGTTTATGCACATATTATTTGCACAACGTTTATGCACAACATTTAGGCACAACGTTTATGCACAAAGTTTATGCACAAAGTTTATGCGCAAAGTTTATGCACAAATGTTATGCACAAAGTTTATGCACAATGTTTTTGCACAAAGTTTTATGCAAAAAGTGTATGCACAACGTTTATGAACAACGTTTATGCACAAAGTTTATGCACAAAGTTTATGCACAAAGTTTATGCACAAAGTTTATGCACAAACTTTATGCAGAAAGGTTATTCACATAATTTGTGCACAAAGTTTATGCACAAAGTTTACGCACAAAGTGTATGCACAAAGTTTATGCAGAAAATTTATGCACAAAGTTTATGCACAAAGTTTTTGCACAAAGTTTATGCACAAAGTTCATGCACAAAGTTCATGCAGAACGTTTATGCACAAAGTTTATGCAAAAAGTTCATGCACAACGTTCATGCACAAAGTTTATGCACAAAGTTTATGCACAAAGTTTATGCACAACGTTTATGCATACAGTTTTTGCACAACGTTTCTGCACAAGGTTTATGCACAAAGTGTTTTCACAAAGTTTATGCACAAAGTTTATGCACAACGTTTACGCCTAAAGTGTATGCACAAAGTTTATGTAGAAAGTGTATGCACAAAGTTTATGCAAAATAATTTTGCACAAAGTTTATGCCCAAAGTTTATGCACAATGTTCATGCAGAACGTTTATGCACAACGTTTATGCACTAAGTTCATGCACAACGTTTATGCACAAAGTTTATGCACAAAGTTTATGCACAAAGTTTATGCACAACGTTTATGCATAAAGTTTCTGCACAAAGTTTACGCACAAAGTTTATGCACAAAGTTTATCCACAACGTTTATGCACAACGTCTATGCACAAGGTTTATGCACAACATTCATGCACAAAGGTCTTGCACAAAGTTTGTGCACAATGTTTAGGCACAAGGTTTATGTACAAAGTTTATGCAGAAAGTTTATGCACAAAGTTTATGCACAAAGTGTATACACAAAGTTCATGCACAACGTTCATGCACAACGTTTTTGCACAAAGTTTATGCACAATGTTTATGCACAAAGTTTATGCAAAACGTTTATGCACAACGTTTATGCATAAGGTTTATGCACAAAGTTTATGCACAAAGGTTATGCACAATGTTTACGCACAACGTTTATGCACAATGTTTATGAACAACGTTTATGCACAAAGTTTAATAACAAAGTTTATGCGCATAGTGTATGCACAACGTTTATATACAAAGTTTATGCAGAAAGTTTATGCACAAAATTTATGTACAAAGTTATGCACAAAGTTTTTTCCCAACGTTTATGCACAAACTTTATGCACAAAGCTTATGCACAACGTTAATGCACAAAGTTTCTGCACCAATTTTATGTACAAAATTTTTGCAGAACGTTTATGCAAAAAATTTATGCACAACGTTTATGCACAAAGGTTCTGCACAAACATTATGCACAAATAACATGCACAACGTTTACGCACAACTTTTAGACACAAAGTTTATGCACAAAGTCTATGCGCAAAGTTTATGCACAAAGTTTATACTCAAATGTTATGCACAAAGTTTATGCACAAAGTTTTATGCACAAATTTCATGCACAAAGTTTATGAACAACGATTATGCACAAAGTTTATGCACAAAGTTTATGCACAAAGTTTATGCAGAAAGTTTATGCACAAAATGTATGCACAAAGTTTATGCACAAAGTTTATGCACAAAGTTTATGCACAAAGTTTATGCAGAAGTTTTATTCACATAATTTGTGCACAAAGTTTATGCACAACGTTTACGCACAAAGTGTAAGCACAACGTTTATGCACAAAGTTTATGCACAAAGTTTATGCACAAAGTTTATGCACAAAGTTTATGCAGAATGTTTGTGCACAAAGTTCATGCAGAACGTTTATGCACAATGTTTAGGCACAAAGTTTATGCACAACATGTATGCACAAAGTTTCTGCACAAAGTTTATGCACAAAGTTTATGCACAACGTTTATGCATTAAGTTTTTGCACAAAGTTTCTGCACAAGGTTTATGCACAAAGTTTACTCACAAAGTTTATGCACAAGGTTTATGCACAAATTTTATGCACAAAGGTTATGCACAAAGTGTATGCACAAAGTTTATGCACAAAGTCCATGCACGAAGTTTATGCACAAAGTTTATGCACAAAGCTTATGCACAAAGTTTATGCACAGCTTTTATGCACAACGTTTATGCACAAGGTTTATGCACAACATTTATGCACAAAGGTCTTGCACAAAGTTCGTGCACAATGTTTATGCACAAGGTTTATGAACAAAGTTTATGCACAAAGTTTTTGCACAACGTTTATGCACAAAGTTAATGCAAAATGTTTGTGCACAACGTTTTTGCACAACGTTTATGCACAACGTGTATGCACAAAGTTTATGCACAAAGCTTAAGCACAAAGTTTATGGATAAGGTTTATGCACAATGTTTATGCACAATGTTTATGCACAACTTTTATGCACCCAGTTCAATAACAAAGTTTATGCACATAGTGTATGCACAACGTTTATATACAAAGTTTATGCACAATGTTTATGCATTAAATTTGTGCACAAAGTTATGCACAAAGTTTTTGCACAACGTGTATGCACAAAGTTTATGCACAAAGTTTATGCACCAATTTTATGTACAAAAGTTATGCACAAAGTTTATGCAAAACGTTAATGCACTACGTTCATGCACAAAGGTTCTGCACAACGTTTATGCACATATTATATGCACAACGTTTATGCACAACATTTAGGCACAAAGTTTATGCACAACGTTTATGCACAAAGTTTATGCACAAATGTTATGCACAACGTTTATGCACAATGTTTTTGCACAAAGGTTTATCCAAAAAGTGTATGCACAACGTTTATGAACAACGTTTATGCACAAAGTTTATGCACAAAGTTTATGCACAAAGTTTATGCAGAACGTTTATGCACAAAATTTATGCACAACGTTTATGCACAAAGTTTATGCACAAAGTTTATGCACAAATTTTATGCAGAAAGGTTATTCACAAATTTGTGCATAAAGTTTATGCACAACGTTTACGCACAAAGTGTATGCACAAAGTTTATGTAGAAAGTTTATGCACAAAGTTTATGCACAACGTTTTTGCACAACGTTTATGCAAAACGTTCATGCACAAAGTTCATGCATAATATGCACAAAGTTTATGCAAAACGTTCATGCACAACGTTTATGCACAACGTTTTTGCACAAAGTTTATGCACAAAGTTTATGCACAACGTTTATGCATAAAGTTTTCGCACAAAGTTTCTGCACAAGGTTTATGCACAAAGTTTACTCACAAAGTTTATGCACAAGGTTTATGCACAAAGTTGATGCACAAAGTTATGCACAAAGTTTATGCACAAAGTGTATGCACAAAGTTTATACACAAAGTTTATGCACAAAGTTTATGCACAAAGTTTATGCACAAAGTTTATGCACAAAGTTTATGCACAAAGTTTATGCACAACGTTTATGCACAACGTCTATGCACAAGGTTTATGCACAAAATTTATGCACAAAGGTCTTGCACAAAGTTTGTGCACAATGTTTATGCACAAGGTTTATGTACAAAGTTTATGCACAAAGTTTATGCACAAAGTTTATGCACAAATTTTATACACAAAGTTCATGCACAACGTTTATGCACAACGTTTTTGCACAAAGTTTATGCACAAAGTTTATGCACAAATTTTATACACAAAGTTCATGCACAACGTTTATGCACAACGTTTTTGCACAAAGTTTATGCACAACATTTATGCACAAAGTTTATGCAAAACGTTTCGGCACAAAGTTTATGCATAGATTTATGCACAAAGTTTATGCACAAAGTTTATGCACAAAGGTTATGCACAAAGTTTATGCACAACGTTTATGCACAATGTTCATGGACAACGTTTATGCACAAAGTTTAATAACAAAGTTTATCCACATAGTGTATGCACAACGTTTATATACAAAGTCTATGCACAAAGTTTATGCACAAACTTTATGCACAAAGTTATGCACAAAGTTTTTGCCCAACGTTTATGCACAAAGTTTATGCACAACGTTTATGCACAACGTTTATTGACCAAGTTTATGCACCAATTTTATTTACAAAATTTATGCAGAACATTTATGCAGAAATTTAATGCACAACGTTTATGCACAAAGGTTGTGCACAAACATTATGCACAAATTATATGCACAATGTTTATGCACAACTTTTAGATACAACGTTTATGCACATAGTCTATGCACAAAGTTTATGCACAAAGTTTTATGCACAAATTTTATGCACAAAGTTTATGAACAACGTTTATGCACAAAGTTTATGCAGAACGTTTATGCACAAAGTTTTGTAGAAATTTTATGCACAAAATGTATGCACAAAGTTTATGCACAAAGTTTATGCACAAAGTTTATGTACAAATTTTATGCAGAAATTTTATTCACATAATTTGTGCACAAAGTTTATACACAACGTTTACGCACAAAGTGTATGCACAAAGTTAATGCACAAAGGTTATACACAGAGTTTATGCAGAAAGTTCATGCAGAACGTTTATGCACAAAGTTTATGCACAAAGTATATGCACAACATTTATGCACAAAGTTTATGCACAAAGTTTATGCACAAAGTTTATGCACAAAGTTTATGCACAACGTTTATGCATAAAGTTTTTGCACAAAGTTTCTGCACAAGGTTTATGCACAAAGTTTATGCACAAAGTTTATGCACAAAGTTTATGCACAAAGTTTATGCACAACGTTTATGCATAAAGTTTTTGCACAAAGTTTCTGCACAAGGTTTATGCACAAAGTTTACTCACAAAGGTTATGCACAAGGTTTATGCACAAAGTTTATGCCCAAAGTTTATGCACAAAGTGTATGCACAAAGTTTATGCACAAAGTTTATGCACAAAGTCCATGCACAAAGTTTATGCACAAAGTTTATGCAATACGTTTATGCACACCATTTATGCACAATGTTTAAGCACAATGTTTATGCACAACATTTGTGCACAAAGGTCTTGCACAAAGTTTGTGCACAACGTTTATGCACAAGGTTTATGTACAAAGTTTATGCACAAAGTTTATGCACAAAGGTTTTGCACAAAGTTTATGCACAAAGTTTATGCACAACATTTATGCACAACGTTTTTGCACAAAGTTTATGTGCAACGTTTATGCACAAAGTTTATGCACAAAGCTTATGCACAAAGTTTATGTAGAAAGTTTATGCACAAAGTTTATGCACAATGTTTTTGCACAAAGTTTATGCACAAAGTTTATGCACAAAGTTCATGCAGAACGTTTATGCACAACGTTTATGCACTAAGTTCATGCACAACGTTTATGCACAAAGTTTATGCACAAAGTTTATGCACAAAGTTTATGCACAACGTTTATGCATAATGTTTATGCACAACGTTTATGCACCCAGTTTAAAAACAAAGTTTATGCACATAGTGTATTCACAACGTTTACATACAATGTTTATGCACAATGTTTATGCACAAAATTTGTGCACAAAGTTTTGCACAAAGTTTTTGTACAACGTTTATGCACAACGTTTATGCACAAAGTTTATGCACAAAGTTTATGCACAAAGTTTATGCACCAATTTAATGTACAAAAGTTATGTACAAAGTTTATGCAAAACGCTAATGCACAACATTTATGCACAAAGGTTCTGCACAACGTTTATGCACATATTATATGCACAACGTTTATGCACAACATTTAGGCACAAAGTTTATGCACAAAGTTTATGCACAAAGTTTATGCACAAAGTTTATGCACAAACGTTATGCACAAAGTTTATGCACAATGTTTTTGCACAAAGTTTTATGCAAAAAGTGTATGCACAACGTTTATGAACAACGTTTATGCACAAAGTTTATGCACAAAGTTTATGCACAAAGTTTATGCAGAACGTTTATGCACAAAATGTATGCACAAAGTTTATGCACAAAGTTTATGCAGAACGTTTATGCACAAAATGTATGCACAAAGTTTATGCACAAAGTTTATGCACAAAGTTTATGCACAAATTTTATGCAGAAAGGTTATTCACATAATTTGTACACAAAGTTTATGCACAACGTTTACACACAAAGTGTATGCACAAAGTTTATGTAGAAAGCTTATGCACAAAGTTTATGCACAAAGTTTTTGCAGAACGTTTATGCAAAAAGTTTATGCACAAAGTTTATGCACAAAGTTTATGCACAACGTTTATTCATAATGTTTTTGCACAAAGTTTCTGCACAAGGTTTATGCACAAAGTTTACTCACAAAGTTTATGCACAAGGTTTATGCACAAAGTTGATGCACAAAGTTATGCAGAAAGTTTATGCACAAAGTGTATGCACAAAGTTTATACACAAAGTTTATGCACAAAGTTTATGCACAAAGTTGATGCACAAAGTTATGCAGAAAGTTTATGCACAAAGTGTATGCACAAAGTTTATACACAAAGTTTATGCACAAAGTTTATGCACAAAGTTTATGCACAAAGTTTATGCACAAAGGTTATGCACAACGTTTATGCACAACGTCTATGCACAAGGTTTATGCACAATATTTATGCACAAAGGTCTTGCACAAAGTTTGTGCACAACGTTTATGCACAAGGTTTATGTACAAAGTTTATGCACAAAGTTTATGCACAAATGTTATACACAAAGTTCATGCACAACGTTTATGCACAACGTTTTTGCACAAAGTTTATGCACAACATTTATGCACAAATGTTATGCAAAACGTTTCTGCACAAAGTTTATGCATAAGGTTTATGCACAAAGTTTATGCACAAAGTTTATGCACAAAGGTTATGCACAAAGTTTATGCACAACGTTTATGCACAATGTTTATGGACAACGTTTATGCACAAAGTTTAATGACAAAGTTTATGCACATAGTGTATGCACAACGTTTATATACAAAGTTTATGCACAAAGTTTATGCACAAACTTTATGCACAAAGTTATGCACAAAGTTTTTGCCCAACGTTTATGCACAAAGTTTATGCACATAGTGTATGCACAACGTTTATATACAAAGTTTATGCACAAAGTTTATGCACAAACTTTATGCACAAAGTTATGCACAAAGTTTTTGCCCAACGTTTATGCACAAAGTTTATGCACAACATTTATGCAAAACGTTTATGCACAAAGTTTATGCACCAATTTTGTTTACAAAATTTATGCAAAACATTTATGCAGAAATTTAATGCACAACGTTTATGCACAAAGGTTCTGCACAAACATTATGCACAAGTTATATGCACAACGTTTATGCACAACTTTTAGACACAACGTTTATGCACATAGTCTATGCACAAAGTTTATGCACAAAGTTCATGCTCAAATGTTATGCACAAAGTTTACGCACAAAGTTTTATGCACAAATTTTATGCACAAAGTTTATGAACAACGTTTATGCACAAAGTTTATGCAGAAGGTTTATGCACAAAGCTTATGCAGAAATTTTATGCACAAAATGTATGCACAAAGTTTATGCACAAAGTTTATGCACAAAGTTTATGCACAAATTTTATGCAGAAATTTTATTGTATGCATTTTTATGCACAAAGTATACACAACGTTTACACACAAAGTGTATGCACAAAGTTTATGCAGAACGTTTATGCACAAAGTTCATGCACAAAGGTTATACACAAAGTTTATGCAGAAAGTTCATGCAGAACGTTTATGCACAAAGTTTATGCACAAAGTTTATGCACAACATTTATGCACAAAGTTTATGCACAAAGTTTATGCACAAAGTTTATGCACAACGTTTATGCATAACGTTTTTGCACAAAGTTTCTGCACAAGGTTTATGCACAAAGTTTACTCACAAAGTTTATGAAAAAATTTTATGCACAAAGTGTATGCACAAAGTTTATGCACAAAGTTTATGCACAAAGTCCATGCACAAAGTTTATGCACAAAGTTTATGCACAAAGTTTATGCACAAAGTTTATGCACGA
>SZWC01002057.1:57760-70040 GCA_023375785.1 Penium margaritaceum | reverse complement strand
GCACAAAGTTTATGCACAAAGTTTATGCACAAATGTTATGCACAAAGTTTATGCACAATGTTTTTGCACAAAGGTTTATGCAAAAAGTGTATGCACAACGTTTATGAACAACATTTATGCACAACGTTTATGCACAAAGTTTATGCACAAAGTTTATGCACAAAGTTTATGCACAAAGTTTATGCAGAACGTTTATGCACAAAATTAATGCACAAAGTTTATGCACAAAGTTTATGCACAAATTTTATGCGGAAAGGTTATTCACATAATTTGTGCACAAAGTTTATGCACAACGTTTACGCACAAAGTGTATGCACAAAGGTTATGTGGAAAGTTTATGCACAAAGTTTATGCACAAAGTTTTTGCACAAAGTTTATGCAAAACGTTCATGCACAAAGTTCATGCAGAACGTTATGCACAAAGCTTATGCAAAAAGTTCATGCACAACGTTTATGCACAAAGTTTATGCACAAAGTTTATGCACAAAGTTTATGCACAACGTTGATGCATAAAGTTTTTGCACAAAGTTTCTGCACAAGGTTTATGCACAAAGTTTACTCACAAAGTTTATGCACAAGGTTTATGCACAAAGTTGATGCACAAAGTTATGCACAAAGTTTATGCACAAAGTGTATGCACAAAGTTTATACACAAAGTTTATGCACAAAGTTTATGCACAAAGTTTATGCACAAAGCTTATGCACAAAGTTTATGCACAAAGTTTATGCACAACGTTTATGCACAACGCCTATGCACAAGGTTTATGCATAACATTTATGCACAAAGGTCTTGCACAAAGTTCGTGCACAATGTTTATGCACAAGGTTTATGTACAAAGTTTATGCACAAAGTTTATGCACAAAGTTTATGCACAAATTTTATACACAAAGTTCATGCACAACGTTTATGCACAACGTTTTTGCAAAAAGTTTATGTACAACATTTATGCACAAATTTTATGCAAAACGTTTTGGCACAAAGTTTATGCATAGATTTATGCACAAAGTTTATGCACAAAGTTTATGCACAAAGGTTATCTACAAAGTTTATGCACAACGTTTATGCACAATGTTTATGGACAAAGTTTATGCACAAAGTTTAATAACAATGTTTATCCACATAGTGTATGCACAACGTTTATATACAAAGTTTATGCACAAAGTTTATGCACAAAGTTTATGCACAAACGTTATGCACAAAGTTATGCACAAAGTTTTTGCCCAACGTTTATGCACAAAGTTTATGCACAACGTTTATGCACAACGTTTATGCACAAAGTTTATGCACCAATTTTATTTACAAAATTTATGCAGAACATTTATGCAGAAATTTAATGCACAACGTTTATGCACAAAGGTTTTGCACAAACATTATGCACAAATTATATGCACAATGTTTATGCACAACTTTTAGATACAACGTTTATGCACATAGTCTATGCACAAAGTTTATGCACAAAGTTCATGCTCAAATGTTATGCACAAAGTTTATGCACAAATTTTTATGCACAAATTTTATGCACAAAGTTTATGAACAACGTTTATGCACAATGTTTATGCAGAACGTTTATGCACAAAGTTTTGTAGAAATTTTATGCACAAAATGTATGCACAAAGTTTATGCACAAAGTTTATGCACAAAGTTTATGCACAAATTTTATGCAGAAATTTTATTCACATAATTTGTGCACAAAGTTTATACACAACGTTTAAGCACAAAGTGTATGCACAAAGTTTATGCAGAACGTTTATGCACAAAATGTATGCACAAAGTGTATGCACAAAGTTTATGCACAAAGTTTATGCACAACGTTTATGCACAAAGTTTTTGCACAAAGTTTATGCACAAAGTTTATAAACAAATTTTACGCACAAAGTTTATGCACAAGGTTTATGCACAAAGTTTATGCCCAAAGTTTATGCACAACGTGTATGCACAAAGTTTATGCACAAAGTTTATGCACAACGTTTATGCACAAAGTTTTTGCACAAAGTTTATGCACAAAGTTTATAAACAAATTTTACGCACAAAGTTTATGCACAAGGTTTATGCACAAAGTTTATGCCCAAAGTTTATGCACAACGTGTATGCACAAAGTTTATGCACAAAGTTTATGCACAACGTTTATGCACAAAGTTTTTGCACAAAGTTTATGCACAAAGTTTATAAACAAATTTTACGCACAAAGTTTATGCACAAGGTTTATGCACAAAGTTTATGCCCAAAGTTTATGCACAACGTGTATGCACAAAGTTTATGCACAAAGTTTATGCACAACGTTTATGCACAAAGTTTTTGCACAAAGTTTATGCACAAAGTTTATAAACAAATTTTACGCACAAAGTTTATGCACAAGGTTTATGCACAAAGTTTATGCCCAAAGTTTATGCACAACGTGTATGCACAAAGTTTATGCACAAAGTTTATGCACAACGTTTATGCACAAAGTTTTTGCACAAAGTTTATGCACAAAGTTTATAAACAAATTTTACGCACAAAGTTTATGCACAAGGTTTATGCACAAAGTTTATGCCCAAAGTTTATGCACAACGTGTATGCACAAAGTTTATGCACAAAGTTTATGCACAACGTTTATGCACAAATTTTATGCAGAAAGTTTATTCACATAATTTGTGCACAAAGTTTATGCACAACGTTTACGTACAAAGTGTATGCACAAAGTTTATGTAGAAAGTTTATGCACAAAGTTTATGCACAATGTTTTTGCACAAAGTTTATGCACAAAGTTTATGCACAAAGTTCATGCAGAACGTTTATGCACAACGTTTATGCACTAAGTTCATGCACAGCGTTTATGCACAAAGTTTATGCACAAAGTTTATGCACAAAGTTTATGCACAACGTTTATGCATAATGTTTATGCACAACGTTTATGCACCCAGTTTAATAACAAAGTTTATGCACATAGTGTATGCACAACGTTTATATACAAAGTTTATGCACAATGTTTATGCACAAAATTTGTGCACAAAGTTTTCCACAAAGTTTTTGTACAACGTTTATGCACAAAGTTTATGCACAAAGTTTATGCACAAAGTTTATGCACAAAGTTTATGCACCAATTTAATGTACAAAAGTTATGCACAAAGTTTATGCAAAACGCTAATGCACAACGTTTATGCACAAAGGTTCTGCACAACGTTTGTATACATATTATATGCACAACGTTTATGCACAACATTTAGGCACAAAGTTTATGCACAAAGTTTATGCACAAAGTTTATGCACAAAGTTTATGCACAAAGTTTATGCACAAACGTTATGCACAAAGTTTATGCAGAATGTTTTTGCACAAAGTTTTATGCAAAAAGTGTATGAACAACGTTTATGAACAACGTTTATGCACAAAGTTTATGCACAAAGTTTATGCACAAAGTTTATGCAGAACGTTTATGCACAAAAGTTATGCACAAAGTTTATGCACAAAGTTTATGCACAAAGTTTATGCACAAATTTTATGCAGAAAGGCTATTCACATAATTTGTACACAAAGTTTATGCACAACATTTACGCACAAAGTGTATGCACAAAGTTTATGTAGAAAGCTTATGCATAAAGTTTATGCACAAAGTTTTTGCACAACGTTTATGCAAAACGTTTATGCACAAAGTTTATGCACAAAGTTTATGCACAACGTTTATGCATAATGTTTTTGCACAAAGTTTCTGCACAAGGTTTATGCACAAAGTTTACTCACAAACTTTATGCACAAGGTTTATGCACAAAGTTGATGCACAAAGTTATGCAGAAAGTTTATGCACAAAGTGTATGCACAAAGTTTATACAAAACGTTTATGCACAAAGTTTATGCACAAAGTTTATGCACAAAGTTTATGCACAAAGTTTATGCACAACGTTTATGCACAACGTCTATGCACAAGGTTTATGCACAACATTTATGCACAAAGGTCTTGCACAAAGTTTGTGCACAACGTTTATGCACAAGGTTTATGTACAAAGTTTATGCACAAAGTTTATGCACAAATGTTATACACAAAGTTCATGCACAACGTTTATGCACAACGTTTTTGCACAAAGTTTATGCACAACATTTATGCACAAATTTTATGCAAAATGTTTCTGCACAAAGTTTATGCATAAGGTTTATGCACAAAGTTTATGCACAAAGTTTATGCACAAAGGTTATGCACAAAGTTTATGCACAACGTTTATGCACAATGTTTATGGACAACGTTTATGCACAAAGTTTAATGACAACGTTTATGCACATAGTGTATGCACAACGTTTATATACAAAGTTTATGCACAAAGTTTATGCACAAACTTTATGCACAAAGTTATGCACAAAGTTTTTGCCCAACGTTTATGCACAAAGTTTATGCACAACGTTTATGCACAAAGTTTATGCACCAATTTTATTTACAAAATTTATGCAGAACATTTATGCAGAAATTTAATGCACAACGTTTATGCACAAAGGTTCTGCACAAACATTATGCACAAGTTATATGCACAACGTTTATGCACAACTTTTAGACACAACGTTTATGCACATAGTCTATGCACAAAGTTTATGCACAAAGTTCATGCTCAAATGTTATGCACAAAGTTTACGCACAAAGTTTTATGCACAAATTTTATGAACAACGTTTATGCACAAAGTTTATGCAGAAGGTTTATGCACAAAGTTTATGCAGAAATTTTATGCACAAAATGTATGCACAAAGTTTATGCACAAAGTTTATGCACAAAGTTTATGCACAAATTTTATGCAGAAATTTTATTCACATAATTTGTGCACAAAGTTTATACACAACGTTTACGCACAAAGTGTATGCACAAAGATTATGCAGAACGTTTATGCACAAAGTTAATGCACAAAGGTTATACACAAAGTTTATGCAGAAAGTTCATGCAGAACGTTTATGCACAAAGTTTATGCACAAAGTTTATGCACAACATTCATTCACAAAGTTTATGCACAAAGTTTATGCACAACGTTTATGCATAAAGTTTTTGCACAAAGTTTCTGCACAAGGTTTATGCACAAAGTTTATGCAAAACGTTTATGCACAAAGTGTATGCACAAAGTTTATGCACAAAGTTTATGCACAAAGTCCATGCACAAAGTTTATGCACAAAGTTTATGCACAAAGTTTATGCACACCATTTATGCACAATGTTTATGCACAATGTTTATGCACAACATTTGTGCACAAAGGTCTTGCACAAAGTTTGTGCACAACGTTTATGCACAAGGTTTATGTGCAACGTTTATGCACAAAGTTTATGCACAAAGCTTATGCACAAAGTTTATGGATAAGGTTTATGCACAAAGTTTATGCACAAAGTTTATGCACAAAGGTTATGCACAAAGTTCATGCACAACATTTATGCACAATGTTTATGCACAACGTTTATGCACCCAGTTTTATAACAAAGTTTATGCACATAGTGTATGCATGATGTTTATATACAAAGTTTATGCACAACGTGTATGCACAAAATTTATGCACAAAGTTTATGCACAACGTTTATGCACAAAGTTTATGCACAAATGTTATGCACAAAGTTTATGCACAATGTTTTTGCAAAACGGTTTATGCAAAAAGTGTATGCACAACGTTTATGAACAACGTTTATGCACAAAGTTTATGCACAAAGTTTATGCACAAAGTTTATGCACAACGTTTACGCACAAAGTGTATGCACAATGTTTATGCACAACGTTTATGCACCCAGTTTAATAACAAAGTTTATGCACATAGTGTATGCACAACGTTTATATACAAAGTTTATGCACAATGTTTATGCACATAATTTGTGCACAAAGTTATGCACAAATTTTTTGTAAAACGTTTATGCACAAAGTTTATGCACAAAGTTTATGCACAAAGTTTATGCACAAAGTTTATGCACAAAGTTTATGCACCAACTTTATGTACAAAAGTTATGCACAAAGTTTATGCAAAACGTTAATGCACAACGTTTATGCACAAAGGTTCTGCACAACGTTTATGCACATATTATATGCACAACGTTTATGCACAACATTTAGGCACAAAGTTTATGCACAAAGTTTATGCACAAAGTTTATGCACAAAGTTTATGCAGAACGTTTATGCACAAAATTTATGCACAAAGTTTATGCACAAAGTTTATGCACAAAGTTTATGCACAAATTTTATGCGGAAAGGGTATTCACATAATTTGTGCACAAAGTTTATGCACAACGTTTACGCACAAAGTGTATGCACAAAGTTTATGTGGAAAGTTTATGCACAAAGTTTATGCACAAAGTTTTTGCACAAAGTTTATGCAAAAACTTCATGCACAAAGTTCATGCAGAACGTTATGCACAAAGTTTATGCAAAAAGTTCATGCACAACATTTATGCACAAAGTTTATGCACAAAGTTTATGTACAAAGTTTATGCACAACGTTTATGCATAAAGTTTTTGCACAAAGTTTATGCACAAACTTCATGCACAAAGTTCATGCAGAACGTTATGCACAAAGTTTATGCACAACGTTTATGCACAACGTCTATGCACAAGGTTTATGCACAACATTTATGCACAAAGGTCTTGCACAAAGTTTGTGCACAACGTTTATGCACAAGGTTTATGTACAAAGCTTATGCATAAAGTTTATGCACAAAGTTTATGCACAAATTTTATACACAAAGTTCATGCACAACGTTTATGCACAATGTTTTTGCACAAAGTTTATGCACAACATTTATGCACAAAGTTTATGCAAAACGTTTCTGCACAAAGTTTATGCATAAGGTTTATGCACAAAGTTTATGCACAAAGTTTATGCATAAGGTTTATGCACAAAGTTTATGCACAAAGTTTATGCACAAAGGTTATGCACATAGTGTATGCACAACGTTTATATACAAAGTTTATGCACAAAGTTTATGCACAAACGTTATGCACAAAGTTATGCACAAAGTTTTTGCCCAACGTGTATGCACAAAGTTTATGCACAAAGTTTATGCACAACGTTTATGCACAAAGTTTATGCACCAATTTTATTTGCAAAATGTATGCAGAACTTTTATGCAGAAATTTAATGCACTACGTTTATGCACAAAGGTTCTGCACAAACATTATGCACAAATTATATGCACAACGTTTATGCACAACTTGTAGACACAACGTTTATGCACATAGTCTATGCACAAAGTTTATGCACAAAGTTTATGCACAACGTTTATGCACAAAATTTATGCACGAAGTTTATGCACAACGTTTATGCACAAAGTGTATGCACAAAGTTTATGTACAAAGTTTATGCACAACGTTTATGCACCCAGTTTAATAACAAAGTTTATGCACATAGTGTATGCATGATGTTTATATACAAAGATTATGCACAACGTTTATGCACAAAATTTATGCACGAAGTTTATGCACAACGTTTATGCACAAAGTTTATGCACAAATTCTATGCAGAAAGGTTATTCACATAATTTGTGCACAAAGTTTATGCACAACGTTTACGCACAAAGTGTATGCACAAAGTTTATGTACAAAGTTTATGCACAAAGTTTATGCAGAATGTTTATGCACAAAATGTATGCACAAAGTTTATGCACAAAGTTTTATGCACAAAGTTTATGAACAACGTTTATGCACAAAGTTTATGCACAAAGTTTATGCACAAAGTTTATGCAGAATGTTTATGCACAAAATGTATGCACAAAGTTTATGCACAAAGTTTATGCACAAAGTTTATGCACAAATTCTATGCAGAAAGGTTATTCACATAATTTGTGCACAAAGTTTATGCACAACGTTTACGCACAAAGTGTATGCACAAAGTTTATGTAGAAAGTTTATGCACAAAGTTTATGCACAAAGTTTATGCACAAAGTTTATGCACAACGTTTATGCACAATGTTTATGCACAATGTTTATGCACCCAGATTAATAACAAAGTTTATGCACATAGTGTATGCACAACGTTTATATACAAAGTTTATGCACAATGTTTATGCACAAAATGTGTGCACAAAGTTATGCACAAAGTTTTTGTACAACGTTTATGCACAAATTGTATGCACAAAGTTTATGCACAAAGTTTATGCACAACGTTTATGCACCAATTTTATGTACAAAAGTTATGCACAAAGTTTATGCGAAACGTTAATGCACAACGTTTATGCACAAAGGTTCTGCACAACGTTTATGCACATATTATATGCACAACGTTTATGCACAACATTTAGGCACAAAGTTTATGCACAAAGTTTATGCACAAAGCTTATGCACAAATGTTATGCACAAAGTTTATGCACAATGTTTTTGCACAAAGGTTTATGCAAAAAGTGTATGCACAACGTTTATGAACAACATTTATGCACAACGTCTATGCACAAAGTTTATGCACAAAGTTTATGCAGAACGTTTATGCACAAAATTTATGCACAAAGTTTATGCACAAAGTTTATGCACAAAGTTTATGCACAAATTTTATGCGGAAAGGTTATTCACATAATTTGTGCACAAAGTTTATGCACAAAGTTTATGTGGAAAGTTTATGCACAAAGTTTATGCACAAAGTTTTTGCACAAAGTTTATGCAAAAAGTTCATGCACAAAGTTCATGCAGAACGTTATGCACAAAGTTTATGCAAAAAGTTCATGCACAACGTTTATGCACAAAGTTTATGCACAAAGTTTATGCACAAAGTTTATGCACAACGTTGATGCATAAAGTTTTTGCACAAAGTTTCTGCACAAGGTTTATGCACAAAGTTTACTCACAAAGTTTATGCACAAGGTTTATGCACAAAGTTGATGCACAAAGTTATGCACAAAGTTTATGCACAAAGTTTATGCACAAAGTTTATGCACAAAGTTTATGCACAACGTTTATGCACAACGTCTATGCACAAGGTTTATGCACAACATTTATGCACAAAGGTCTTGCACAAAGTTCGTGCACAATGTTTATGCACAAGATTTATGTACAAAGTTTATGCACAAAGTTTATGCACAAAGTTTATGCACAAGTTTTATACACAAAGTTCATGCACAACGTTTATGCACAACGTTTTTGCACAAAGTTTATGTACAACATTTATGCACAAATTTTATGCAAAACGTTTTGGCACAAAGTTTATGCATGGATTTATGCACAACGTTTATGCACAAAGTTTATGCACAAAGGTTATGCACAAAGTTTATGCACAACGTTTATGCTCAATGTTTATGGACAAAGTTTATGCACAAAGTTTAATAACAATGTTTATCCACATAGTGTATGCACAACGTTTATATACAAAGTTTATGCACAAAGTTTATGCACAAAGTTTATGCACAAACTTTATGCACAAAGTTATGCACAAAGTTTTTGCCCAACGTTTATGCACAAAGCTTATGCACAACGTTTATGCACAACGTTTATGCACAAAGTTTATGCACCAATTTTATTTACAAAATTTATGCAGAACATTTATGCAGAAA
The DNA here is from genome assembly GCA_023375785.1 of Penium margaritaceum. Classification (NCBI taxonomy): domain Eukaryota; kingdom Viridiplantae; phylum Streptophyta; class Zygnematophyceae; order Desmidiales; family Peniaceae; genus Penium; species Penium margaritaceum. The sequence continues at coordinate 60,579 of SZWC01002057.1, read as the reverse complement.
TTTAATGCACAACGTTTATGCACAAAGGTTTTGCACAAACATTATGCACAAATTATATGCACAATGTTTATGCACAACTTTTAGATACAACGTTTATGCACATAGTCTATGCACAAAGTTTATGCACAAAGTTCATGCTCAAAGGTTATGCACAAAGTTTATGCACAACATTTATGCACAACGTTTATGCACAAAGTTTATGCACCAATTTTATTTACAAAATTTATGCAGAACATTTATGCAGAAATTTAATGCACAACGTTTATGCTCAAAGGTTTTGCACAAACATTATGCACAAATTATATGCACAATGTTTATGCACAACTTTTAGATACAACGTTTATGCACATAGTCTATGCACAAAGTTTATGCACAAAGTTCATGCTCAAAGGTTATGCACAAAGTTTATGCACAACATTTATGCACAACGTTTATGCACAAAGTTTATGCACCAATTTTATTTACAAAATTTATGCAGAACATTTATGCAGAAATTTAATGCACAACGTTTATGCTCAAAGGTTTTGCACAAACATTATGCACAAATTATATGCACAATGTTTATGCACAACTTTTAGATACAACGTTTATGCACATAGTCTATGCACAAAGTTTATGCACAAAGTTCATGCTCAAAGGTTATGCACAAAGTTTATGCACAACATTTATGCACAACGTTTTTGCACAAAGTTTATGTGCAACGTTTATGCACAAAGTTTATGCACAAAGCTTATGCACAAAGTTTATGGATAAGGTTTATGAACAAAGTTTATGCACAAAGGTTATGCACAAAGTTTATGCACAACATTTATGCACAATGTTTATGCAGAACGTTTATGCACCCAGTTTAAAAACAAAGTTTATGCACATAGTGTATGCACGACGTTTATATACAAAGTTTATGCACAACGTTTATGCACAAAATTTATGCACAAAGTTTATGCACAACGTTTATGCACAAAGTTTATGCAAAAATGTTATGCACAAAGTTTATGCACAATGTTTTTGCAAAACGTTTTATGCAAAAAGTGTATGCACAACGTTTATGAACAACGTTTATGCACAAAGTTTATGCACAAAGTTTATGCACAAAGTTTATGCAGAACGTTTATGCACAAAATGTATGCACAAAGTTTATGCACAAAGTTCATGCAGAACGTTTATGCACAACGTTTATGCACTAAGTTCATGCACAACGTTTATGCACAAAGTTTATGCACAATGTTTTTGCACAAAGTTTATGCACAACGTTTATGCATAATGTTTATGCACAACGTTTATGCACCCAGTTTAATAACAAAGTTTATGCACATAGTGTATGCACAATGTTTATATACAAAGTTTATGCACAATGTTTATGCACAAAACTTGTGCACAAAGTTTTCCACAAAGTTTTTGTACAACGTTTATGCACAAAGTTTATGCAGAAAGTTTATGAACAAAGTTTATGCACAAAGTTTATGCACCAATTTAATGTACAAAAGTTATGCACAAAGTCTATGCAAAACGCTAATGCACAACGTTTATGCACAAAGGTTCTGCACAACGTTTATATACATATTATATGCACAACGTTTATGCACAACATTTAGGCACAAAGTTTATGCACAAAGTTTATGCACAAAGTTTATGCACAAAGTTTATGCACAAAGTTTATGCACAAAGTTTATGCACAAACGTTATGCACAAAGTTTATGCACAATGTTTTTGCACAAAGTTTTATGCAAAAAGTGTATGAACAACATTTATGAACAACGTTTATGCACAAAGTTTATGCACAAAGTTTATGCACAATGTTTATGCAGAACGTTTATGCACAAAATTTATGCACAAAGTTTATGCACAAAGTTTATGCACAAAGTTTATGCACAAATTTTATGCAGAAAGGTTATTCACATAATTTGTACACAAAGTTTATGCACAACATTTACGCACAAAGTGTATGCACAAAGTTTATGTAGAAAGCTTATGCATAAAGTTTATGCACAAAGTTTTTGCACAACGTTTATGCAAAAAGTTTATGCACAAAGTTTATGCACAACGTTTATGCACAACGTTTATGCATAATGTTTTTGCACAAAGTTTCTGCACAAGGTTTATGCACAAAGTTTACTCACAAACTTTATGCACAAGGTTTATGCACAAAGTTGATGCACAAAGTTATGCAGAAAGTTTATGCACAAAGTGTATGCACAAAGTTTATACACAAAGTTTATGCACAAAGTTTATGCACAAAGTTTATGCACAAAGTTTATGCACAAAGTTTATGCACAAAGTTTATGCACAAAGTTTATGCACAAAGTTTATGCACAAAGTTTATGCACAACGTTTATGCCCAACGTCTATGCACAAGGTTTATGCACAACATTTATGCACAAAGGTCTTGCACAAAGTTTATGCACAAAGTTTATGCACAAATGTTATACACAAAGTTCATGCACAACGTTTATGCACAACGTTTTTGCACAAAGTTTATGCACAACATTTATGCACAAATTTTATGCAAAACGTTTCTGCACAAAGTTTATGCATAAGGTTTATGCACAAAGTTTATGCACAAAGTTTATGCACAAAGGTTATGCACAAAGTTTATGCACAACGTTTATGCACAATGTTTATGGACAACTTTTATGCACAAAGTTTAATGACAAAGTTTATGCACATAGTGTATGCACAACGTTTATATACAAAGTTTATGCACAAAGTTTATGCACAAACGTTATGCACAAAGTTATGCACAAAGTTTTTGCCCAACGTTTATGCACAAAGTTTATGCACAACGTTTATGCACAAAGTTTATGCACAAAGTTTATGCACAA